>JBBPSD010000192.1:0-41032 GCA_038093415.1 Xerocomellus chrysenteron | reverse complement strand
GTAGGCACTCCATTTGATATACTCATATGGTAGCGCCCAGGTTAGATGCGGTTAGGGGTTATCGACTTTAGTGAAAAACATGCAAACATTGGGACACTTTTTTGAGCCACTGTAAGAAGGCCATTGCCTTCCAGATCCAATGGGAATGAGCTGATGATATCGCCAAAAGAAACTCGAAAACCTCCTACCAGACCTACCACTCCTCCAATTCCATGAATGCCAAAACCCATGACCCCGACGCCATGGTCGTCGACACCATCAAAGTCTCTAAGCTCACCCCGGAAGAACGCAGATGTTGCATCCAAAAGAAACTCTGCTTCCGCTGCCAAAAACCCGGACACTCCAGTACCACCTGCATGACCTTTTCCCAGAAGGGGAACACCACAGTGCAGAAAGTCAGCTGCGAGGAACTTCCCAAGCTGGAAGAGATAGACGATGACAAAGAAGATGAGGTGGTAGACAGCGGGGCAAGCATCTCTTGCATCGACTGGGAATTCATTAGGAAACACAAACTTCCTACCCAACACCTGAAAACCCCAATCCAAGCACGGAATGCAGATAACTCCATCAACTCTAAGGGAGTAATCCGGTTCTCTACCACTCTGTTCCTCGACGTCAGAGGATTAGCCCGCCGAATCACCTTCCACGTTCAAAGTCTAGGAAATGAAAATGTAATCCTAGGACTCCCTTGGCTGAAAGAAGTCAATCCCACGATCAACTGGGTCGAAAGAACCCTCTCCATCAAAGAATCCCTCAATCAGTCCCAGGAGATCTTCTGCTCTTTCTCCGTTGACACTAAGCGACACAAATCTCACTTCTCACGACCATCCATCAAACCTCCGTGACACACCAACGTTAACACTATCATCAATCAACATCTCTTCGCATATAACGATTGGGAAACCGAGAATGAATATATCTGCCGTGCCCGACAAAACCACGCCATCTACCGAATCATCTGATGTGGATCCCGCTTTATCCCAGCAGGATTCCCAATCATCGCCAAGCTAACCACTGCCACGGAACTTGCCGCTGCAGCTGAGAAATCCAAGCCCAACCCCACACTTCTCCCAGAATACTCCTCATTCACCTCCGTATTCTCAAAGGAAGCCACAACCACGTCCCTCCGTCCTGACCCTATGATCATGAGATCAATCTTGACAACACCTTTACCCCAAAGATTGGGAAGGTATACCCTCTCTCTCCTGATGAACGCAAAGCCACCGAAGACTTCCTAGACGAAAACCTCACTTCAGGAAAGATTCCCCCGTCCAACTTGCCACAAGCGTTCCCCTTCTTCTTCATCAAAAAGAAGGATAGAGGACTTTGCCCTTGCCAAGATTACCGCTACGTCAACGAACATACTATCCGTGACGCCTACCCCCTTCCCCTCATCTCCGATCTCATCGACAAACTGTGAGATGCCAGAGTCTTCACAAAATTCGACGTTCGTTGGGGATACAACAATGTGCGAATCAAGGATGGCCATCAGTGGAAGGCAGCCTTTGTCACCCATAAAGACTGTTCAAACCCACCGTCATGTTCTTCGGACTCACCAACTCCCCTGCTACCTTCCAACGATTCATAAATGACTCCATCCGCAACATGATCGCTGAAGGATGGCTCGTCATCTCCATGGACAATCTTCTCGTCTTCTCCCCTGACTCTACCCTCCACGAAGAACGCACCAAACGTGTCTTGCAACGCATGACTGAGCTAGACCTCCATTTAAAGCTCGAAAAATGCAAATTCGCCACCAACGAGGTCAAATACCTCAGAATGATTGTCAAACCTGGCCAACTGGCCATGGACCCTGTCAAGCTTGACGGCATCGCAAGCTGGCCTACCCCCCTGATCACAAGAACCTCACCTACTTCCGCCAACCCCAAGCACTCAACCGACAGCAAGCACGCTGGCTCATCGACCTTGCCGACTTTGACTTTAAAATGATCCATGTCCCTGGGAAACTACTAGCTGGCCCTGACGCCCTCTCTTGCCGTCCCAACCTTCTCCCCTCTGACGACACTGACAATGTCAATGTCACACTGCTCCCCCCATCTCTTTTTGTCAACCTCATTGACACCGCCCTTTTCCAGCGCATAGAATCGGCTTCGGCCGGTGACCCCCTCGTCCTGCAAGCGCTTCAATCTATGCACAAGGATATTCCCCTTTCTTTCCGCTCCCGTCTCACTGACTGGCAGGTCGAAGCGGGAATCCTTACTTACAAATGTCACGTCTATGTCCCCGCCAATGATTCCCTCTGGCGCACTATCCTTGAACGATGCCATGATCACGAGTCAGCTGGCCACCCTGGCTGCCTGAAAACCCACCAACTAGTCACTGCAGAATTCTGGTGGCCAGGCCTCGCTTCCTTTGTTCACCGATACGTCGAAGGCTGTGCTAAGTGCCAGCAGAACAAAACCAACACACATCCCACCATACCTCCGTTATCTCCTATCAAGTCACTCGCTTCCCACCCATTCCAGCAAATCTCCTGTGATCTCATCACTGATCTTCCCGTCCCCTCGGGCTTCGATTCTCTCCTGGTTGTGGTAGACCATGGGCTTACTAAGGGGGTGATTCTTTGCCCTACCAAGAAATCCATCACCACCGAAGTGATTGCTTCCCTCTTCTTCCACAAAGTCTTCCTCCGCTTCTGTCATATCCATGATTTTACCTAGTCAACTCCGGTCCTCCGGGACACCTCTGCACCTCTGCATCTCTGCACCTCTGAACTCTGAACTTGGTAAATCTCCATTAGTATCCAGTGTACTATCTCCTTTAGTCCCTCTACATTCAGTCCTCTAATCCTGTACTACATCTGTTCCTCTCGCCTCATAGATTACTCTGACCCAGTGTTTCCACAGCTTGGTACCTTCGTACCTCCAGAGCACTGCTCCGCTTCAGGACTCCGTAGTATACTCCAGTAGTATATAATCTGTACTTACTATCCTCATGTACTTCAGTCTGAATATCGACTTAGATAAACTTCTTCTGTCCGACTCTGTCTGTCCCCTCATCTGATCCAGGCTTTGGACTTTGGCATTACCTTCATTGTCGTTGTCATCTATGTATCTTGAGCTCGCCGACATCACCAACGTCTCTGAGTTGCTCCAATCTGCTCCACTTCTCCGGGACCCAATTAATAGCAAGGGCATAGCACACAAGCTAAGGCCAAGTCCCAACTAACTCCGACCAACTCCGGAGTTTCTGGAGTTTCCACGAGACGTTTGCACGGTCTTAACAGCTTCGGACTGTTTGACAAAGTCATATCTGATTGAGGCCCTCAATTCGCCTCCGCCTTTGCCCGAGAGCTTGGAAAACTCCTACACTATAACCTATCCCTCTCCACCGCCTACCACCCGCAATCCGACGGAGGAACCGAAAGAGTAAACCAAGAAGTCAAAACCTACCTTCGGATCTTTTGTGGCAATAATCCCACATTCTGGTCAGAATCTATTTCCCAGGCCGAATTCGCGCATAATCACCATCCTCACTCTGTCACCAAGCAATCTCCATTTTACCTCATGATGGGATATGAACCCCATGCTCTTCCATCGGTCATTGCTGACACTTCCATTCCCGCAGTAGAATCCCACCTAAAAACACTCTCTGCCACTCGCAATGAAGCCCTTGCTGCCCATGAGTTAGCCTGACAGGTTATGTCTTCCCATTCCCGAAGAGGTTTCAAACCCTTCACCAAAGGAGACAAAGTCTGGCTAGAAGCCAGAAACCTGAAATGTCTCACTATCAATCTGATATTCACACCTAAACGGGAAGGACCATTTACTATCACAAACGCCTTATCTCCTATCGTTTACCAACTCCGCCTTCCAAAAACCTGGAAGATCCATCTGGTCTTCCATGCTTCTCTTTTATCGCCTTATCATGAAAATGAGGTCCACGGCCAGAACTTCCATGCACCTCCCCCTGAGCTCATCAATGGAGAAGAAGAATACAAAATTGAGAAGATCATACGCCACTGCGGAACCCCGTCCTTCTGTTCCTTCCTGATCCGATGGAAAGGATATTCGGCCGAAGAAGACTCTTGGGTCCCTGAGTGGGACCTGAAACATGCCAAGTCCGCTCTCACTTCGTATAAAAAACTCCACCCCTCCATCTTCCATTCTTCCCTCCCCTTGTGAAACAAACCACCACGAACATGTCTATCGATGCTTCCACCATTTCTACTATTTCCTCTCTCTCGTCAAACATATCTTCTCCTTCTGGCCATACTTCTCCTTCCTCTACCCTGTCAAACGCTGGTTGGGGATCTTAGGATATCCCTAACGTCCCTAACGTCCCTACTTCTCCTACTGATCGGGTGGAACACCCGACTACTGTAAACCCATCTCCCATCCTATCTGTTGACGTCCCTATCTACGTCCACCGCCTCCGTGAAGGCACTCTCAGAGAACCTGAATGGGACGCCTTACACTTCCTTTTGTATTCCCCCCACATCCACCGAATCCTAGAATCTCATCTCGACGACAACTCCCCACTCTGGAGTGCTACCCGAATCTATATCCAGATTCAATGGTTGAGAACCCTCCTGGACCTTCCCTCTTCCCCCACCAGTATTGGCAGATGCTGCAACACCCTATGCGCCATTCAACAAACCATCCAAGAGGATCTCTTTTCCCTCTTTCACCAATTCTATATGCCTGAGTTCGTGGCTGATGTGGAACACTACTCCACCGAGATGACTGCAGCGACCAATCCACAGACGATCCCCTCTGCCTCCTCCTCTCCTCTCACTGCCACCATTGAGTTGGCTATTCAAAATGCAGAGCTAAACCAAGAAGTCCTGACAGCAGGAACCATACACGGAGTACCAGTAGACGGTCCGCTTCATCGAAACCACCCGCAGTATTCGGAAACTTGTTTCGAATGCCACCAGCTTGGTCATATTCATGTTAATTGCCAGTGGTACGTCTACCCAATATGCAAAGTCAACCGCCCGGGACACCTGCAATACCATTGCCCCCTCAACCATTGCGTCTCTCGCCCTTCATCTTCATCCTTGTCGTCCTCCTCTTCTCGCCCTCGCCCTGTTCCCCCTCCTCCCTCTCACCGGATGAATCGCGGAAACTCTCATCCACCTCGCTGTGCCAACCGCCCCTCTCCTCCTAGATCCCCTTCCCCCATTGAGGATTTCGACTATGACGATGTCGCAATCTCCAACATGACTGGATCCCCGGTTGGATCCTATGCGTACTTCTGACTAGCTCCCTTTATTCGTTACCCTTCTCTGGTGTTTCAGGTCTAGTAAGGGGGTAATGTTATGATTCTTTCTTTTCCTTACGTCGCTCGTCCCTTGACTCGCTTTATTCCTTTGCACCGCTCTTCCGGAGCACCATCTGCCTAAACACAGCTTCTTATCTATATGCTGTGCATGGTTCCTTTATCCCGTTTCTACTTCCCTTTTACGGACATCCTTCTCTTTACATGCATTGCCTCAACACAGCCTCATTTCATCTATCGCACAGCCCATTCTTCCCTTTATATCCACCTGGGCTTTAATACCACGAACACTGCTTGGTCTGTGCACTGTGTAGTCACTTATTTAAATGACGACATCTCATGTACTTCCCTTAACTTGAATCTACTTGAATCTCCCTTGTAACTTGGACTTTTTAAAGTCGCCACCTTACTTCTGAGTAGGTGCTCCTTCGTACCCTTAGCCTTGAACTCCCTATGCAATCAACTGTTGCCAGGAGTTGTCACGGAAGCCCCCGACATTCTTGTTTTCTTGAAGACACCCTTCAAGAACCTTTGTTCTTCGACCTTTCAAGTCTATGTTTGCCTCTACCCGAGTCAAGTGTGACAAATACCGGTGTACAATGGTCAGAGCTACTTCGCTTGCTGTACTGGGATCCCCATCGCTTCATAGTGATCGATGGCATGCACAATCTCTTCCTCGGCCTGGTCCAATTTCATTTCAGAGACCTCATCATTATAGACAAGCCCGCAAACCAAGAAGGCCGTAAGCACAAGGCCGCCCCCGCCAAACCAATCAACCCAAAAGAGTTAGGGATTGGTAGAATGCTGTTGAAGTCAGGAGGGTCAGCAAGTTCACTAAACCACCTAAGGTTACTGATCCTGAAGAAGTTATTGGAGGAATGCGGGAAAGACGATGCACTGGATCCTAAGAAGAAATGAATTACAGAGATGGATATTGTTCAAGTTCTGCTGGTGAGTGATATGTTCAATAGTAAATGGGCCAAATCTAATATCTTACTTACAAGGCAAGGTCAACGACTGTTACTGAATCCTACTCCATGGATATCGATAATGTTGACAACAAAGACCTCGTAGGCGATGGAGACCTGGATGGCAAAGGCCTAGACGACCTCCTGGGAGATGAGATTGGCAAGACTTTAAAGTCGGTAACGAGAAGCAATGAAAGAAAATTTTCCATGAGCCCCTGATGGATGCTGAAATCAACGAGATTCAAGCTCATCTATGTACCATCAAATGGCCGACATGGAATTAAGGGCCTCCTACCAATCTAGGTGAGGCTGAACATGGGAAGTTAAAGGCAGAGAAAAGGAGATCAGCAATTGAATTTGACTTACCCATAATACTTCATAAAATGTGGGGTCCTTGGAACTCACCGGCCGAAGCCAGCGAAACAAGCTTATGCAGAGAAAAATTGGCACACAGCACCATGCTCTTGGCCATCACAATACGCTCGGGAGCATTGCATGTCACATCGGAATACCACGCACGTCAATACAAGGAGTATATAAGAGCATACCAAACGTGCCTTAAAACAATATTCCCAGAGATGGAATGGTGTCCAAACCATCATGCGTCACTACATTTAGATGATTTCATCCAAAGATACAGGCCCATGCATGGGTGGTGGATGTTCCCCTTCGAGAGGGTCATAGGATGTCTGCAAAAAACAAATACGAACCACAAGATTGGTTAGTCATTGTCATTGACATCTATCAGATTTCTAACCTACAAACCAGGAGAACTTGAGAAAACCATGCTACTGACATTCTGTGCCACCGCAAAAATGAAAGCATTGTTGCAACAGCCTGGGGCACCTCAGGTTGTAAGAGAAGCCAGCAATATTTTGAAGCAATGTTGCGGTACTTCTAGTGGCGAAACACTTGCAAATGATATCACCATCTTCCGATCTGTGTATCAAGGGGGCAACAAGAAGACTTGGAACGTCGATGACAGTGTGAAAGTGGAAGATGCGCATACGCCTATCAAGAGGGCATTAGTGACAGCTGGCATCGAAATGAAATCCGATGCCAAACTCGAGATGTTTGCGAGCTGTACCGTCTCAGGGATCAGATATATGACAAGGGCAAAAGCGAACTCTGACTGCAATATATTCTTCTCTAGATCAGGGGGACACTTGGTTCCGGGAATCATCGAGCATATCTTCGCCATCCCGTCAGTAAACGATGGACAACAATATTTCTTTGCAGCACGCAGAAACTTACCTATCCCTACCAATGTGATGGACCCCTTTCAACTGTACAAGGACTTCGGTGCGGGGCTGTGGAGAGCCATGCATACAATGGAGCTCGACATCATCCCTTTGACCAAAGGTACGTATTGCCACACGATAACCATGCCTTGGGAGGATGAGATAGTGGTGATGAAGCCTTTGGACAGGGTAAGTGATCATGAGCAAGTAATGCATAAACCAACCAAGGTTGACAGACCGTTCAAGTATACGGTGCCGAACATTGACAAGGAGAATTGACGGAGCGCAGTATTGGCATCATTGATGGAGATCTATATAGCTATGAGAACTGTAGCAATCTGACGAACATTAATGATTGACATATATTAGTCCCCCACCTAACTTCCTTGTCAACCGAATGGATTGATGTCGAGATCGACGTCGACAGTGAGCGCTGAATCTACCCAAGAGCAAGAATCGAGGGATGATGGCTACATAATGTTTATTCTTTCTGTTGTAATTGCGATTTAGGATCATTTTCGTGTAACTGTCTTACTGGTACTACAGTACATCATTACTACTCTAATGAAGTGAAGTGGAGTATAGCAGCCACTCAATGAGTGGCTTAGATGATGGTGGAAAGTGAAAGAGTTGAGCGTGTGAATTCCTGCCACCTAAATAGTGTCCAGCGATTTCTGACATGTGACACCCTCATTAGGGTTGCTGGGTTTGAACTAGACATGTGACCTTCCTCATTAGGTTGTGGGTTCAGACTTGCCCGACAGAGCGCCACGCACTATTTAGGCAACCACTTTGGCACAATTGTCTTTCTTTCCCACTTCCCATCGTAGCGGCCTACTAGCGGCCTAGTAGTATTCACAATAGTAATCATAGTAACGTAACTGAGCACTGAGCAACAACAGTACAATAAGATAGACATCAGATTTGAAACCACAAAAAAAAGAATAATGGTGTAATACCCCTCGGAATGGGTGTGCTGGGGATGATGTGTCCATGGTACATAGTCATGCCAGCTTATTGTATAATCACACTCGCAGTCAGGACTATGTGTGCGCGCGGGGTCCCCGTCAAGGGTAGTGGTTATAATATCTATTGGTCTGTTCTTTGTGACGTTCATAGTCTGCGATGTCGGGTATGCCCCTCCATGCTAAAGATATCAACTGATTGCTGGACGAGGCCCTCATAATCCTCCAGATGAACACCATTTGTGGATATGATTAGAGCATGGCGAAATACAAAGGTGGTGATACAAGGGATCATGTCACGCTTTCCACTAAAATAACCTGGGCCAGAGGGAGACTCTCTTCGCTAGCTGGAGTACCATCTAGACACTTAACAACCACCTTCTGCTCCTTGGAGGACACTTTTATCACAGACAAAATGGTTCCTACGCTTTCCCCTTCATCTCCTTCCTTACCCTTGATGACCATGCAGAATGTGTTTTTCTTCACGGGTGCATAGGGCTGCAAAGAGCTCTCTGGGATGTTTTCTACAAGTAGCTGTGCACCTGCCGTTCGAGAAGTGAGGCGAACGGCAAGCTGAAAGGGGCTGGGAACCTCCGTTTTCGCAAGACAATCGGTATAGGTGTCGCGCCAGATGGATTGAAAGTTGAGGCAACATCCAGAGTCTTTTGGTCAAGGTTGACCTGAAAGACTGTCCCAGACCTGCCTATAGAGTCCCCTCTTACAACCACTACAGGATCGTCTTTCCTGACATCGTAGCCTCGATCTGCAGTGAATCGCAATGCACGAGAGTCGGGCGTAAACTCAACAGACGTCACGGGCACCTCAACATGGTGGGAATGGAAGTCGGCAAGTTTACCAACTATTGTGAGTGTGCCAGCGAGCCGTCTGATTTCAGTAACGCATCCTACAAATCCTTCATGCCACCCAGCCTTGACGCACGCTGTATCGCCGATTTGAACACTGTCGGTGGAATGATCTGCAAAAGGTGAGAGAACACTCAATGGCGCCCAGAGCGACTGTTCTGGTACGTAGGATTCCAGCAGGAAGGCTGGGACTCGAAACTGGTATGACTGTTGTAAGAGTAGAACAGGTTAAGTTGAAGAGGGTGTACTTCATTACCATCGGACTCTGTCACAGTTATTCCCTCCGTTGTGAATTTGATGTAGGAAACCATGCTGAAGTGCCCAATAAATTGATGGTGTACGCTCTGTGTGTCACAGAAAGGATCCTCGATGACCTGGACAACATCTCCAACGGAATGCGAGCAACATAAATTTGACAAGGGGGAGAAACACTCCCCACCCTCGAGTAACTGTACTGTGCCCAAGCGGTTTTCTAGCTCAATCTCAAGCAGGATACCACGTTTCCCGTGGTGGATGGAATCGGAGACACTAACATAGTCATTTGGCTTCCAAAATGGTTGGTTATAGGACTGGTATGTGACAGCCATGAACGCCGGATCTACCATCAAGGCGACATGAAGGGCGATCTGGTGAGGGGATGGGGTCAGGAGGGGAGCCACCTGATTCAGCTTCAGGGTCAATAGGAGTAGGCCAGAGATGAAGGTGTTGCGCTTGTAGTGGTAGCGAGGGCATCCATGACATGGAGCCTGCTGGATCCCATTGAACTGAGCTGGAGAAAAAAGGCAGCGGGCCTTGACGTCTTGGCCGATATCATCCTCAGGATAGCGCCTCGAGGGCCTCAATTGTCATGCCACTACAAGAACTTGAAGGGCTCCCAACTCCGCATCGAAGGACAGACCATATGCTATGTCATGATGGTAAATCCCGTGTTTTGACACTGTATACCATCCTGGTATGGGAGGAGGTTCGCATCCAATTCGTCCAAAGAGAGGAAGCGAGGAAATACAATCCTCAAATGGTACTAACGACCAGCCACGCACACAACCGGGGTGTGATGGTGGAACCGTGCAGAGGAAGGTTCGAGGGTCTGTAGCGCATACAGTGGCACAGCCAGGGAGAAGTTGATGGAGTGTGGCCGTGAGGCCAGCCTGAATCCAAGCCTGGACAATATATTTTGCCAATGCACCTTAGTTTGAGATTAGTAAAAATTTCATCATGATACGCATTATGTAGAAACATATGTACAAGGAACAATGCTAATAATCCACATTTTTTCCATGCCATCGGGTGGGGGCAGTACATCGGCTGGTGAGGGAGAGGTATGAGGTGGATCTGAAGGGTTAGTGACATGGGACCGATAATTAGATACTCGGTGGAGATGCTCCACGAGTGGGATCAACATAAACAATTCTTCCCGCTTGTCTAGATCTGCTTGAAAAATGAGGCTCGAGAGGAAGTCTTCCCAATACTGAATCTTCAGGTCGTGGTCGTATTGAAAATCTATTCTGTCAAGTAAAATCTCATAGCTTAGGTCGTCAAACATCCATTCCCGAATTGAACTCCAGATCCCTATTGGGTCCAAGAGCGTGAGTGATGAGGCTTCGGCGGTCTCCTCAGCAGAGCCTTTGTCATCGTGGTGGGGGCCTGTTTGCCGGTCCGGATTGTGGGCATACCGATCAGCTATCGCACTGATGGCACGCTCGAATGTGGAAGGTCCTGTGGACCGCACGGAAACAGGTGCAATAACTCGGGGTGGCAATGTAACACCCCAGTCTTCATTGTCTGCGTCGATAAAGTCCTCTGTACTACATAAGCGTGAATATATTGATAACATTGCAGTATGACTTACCACAACCATCGTCTTCCTCCAAGGTTTCCATTTCGTCATCCACCTGTGCTTCCACATCGATGAAGCGATGCATCTGACTGCAGTTAGTCATAGCGTAGCAACTCAATATAATAGACATAAGGCTCGCTTGTCAGGTCTTTGCCACAAGGCCTGGCCACCACCACGAGTGGGGTGCCCATCGCGGGAAGCCTTCTGCTTAACTCAACGATTTGACGCATCAGGTTGAGGAGCCTGGGGTGTTGAAGGTCCGGGGGATGAACTGATGCCGGGGAGTACTATTCCACGGGCATCCATAGCGGCCTTTACAGCAGGGGAAAACTTGCGACATTAAACCCTGCCACTCCATATAGATGTATCAGTCTCTGAATATATCCTCCATCGTTTGTGTGAGAGTCGGGAAGTTGATAACGTCGTCCGCCCATTGCATCATGAGGACCCAGGCATCTGGGCTGTCCAACAAACTGATGGAACCTGATAATAGAATCAATCAGTCTTGAGTGCTACATTCATTTGAACACTCTTACATACCACTGCTTGACGTGTGAACATTCGATACACTTGGCGAGATAGACATCTAGCTATGCAAGTTCGTTAGCTACTAGTTGAGCACGGATTACAACAATCGACCTTCGTGTGCTATATTTTTAATAGTACCCTTACACTAAACTATGGTAGCTCCTACGGTGGGTTGAAGTGATGAAAGTAAGAAAAAGAGTGTAAGTGACATGCCTAGCGGGTTTTGTAGTGCATGCCGATTTGGGAAATGTGGTAAGCAGGGTGCCACTTATATTAGCACGTGACACTTCCATGGTGGGACATGAATGGAACTTGGGTATGGAGTGGAGTACCACTCGCGATCTGCATACACATGAGATTTCCAGTATTACAATGATAATTGTGATACATATCTATAAAACATGAAAAAGTGGCGAGGATGAAACAATCACTCGGAATAACTAGTAATATCACTGACAATGGTGAGTGCATTATCAGGGGGTCCGAATACCCCCTTTGTTTGTTCCGTCACCGATTTCTCAACAATGGCCAGAACTCTAGCCACGGGAGTCGTCAGCAGGTTGTCAGGAGGAGAAGTATGGTGGCAGAGCATCGGGGGCCCTTGGATCACTGGCTTCAGGTCTGAAAGACGTGGGAGTGAAGAAGGGAGATAACCCATCAAGATATTGACATATACACAAACTATAGCAAATAATAATATTTGCTTGGTAGAAGATCCAGTTGACCATGATTCAGTGGCAGGGGTGAGAGGTAGGTTAGCAACCTCCAAAAGTGTCATCCAAACATACGATGATAATAGGAAACTGGTAACTTACTGGGTGATCCTGAGTCCACACTTTGATATTGCTATGACCCTTGAGCGCGCTGCCAGTGACAATAGTGCATCCGCTCGCTCCTTTGAAGGCCTACAAGGATTTTCATTTTTTTTAAAAAAAGAAGTAGAGTGAGACGATGTACAGCTATGGCAACTACCAAGTCACCTGCTAACAGCTTCAAGTCAGTGTGGATGAGCGTGTACACACAAAAAATAACACGCCGCTTCCATAATCCAACTTGTCACAAAATGCACCCATTTGGTGGTCGAAGATTCAAGCGAATCTGTCATCACCTCCAACAATGACCAATCAATGACCAATCCAGCTTCGTGAGCAATTGACAGCTAAAGCGGCATGTTCACCAAAATTGCATGGTGGTAACTTTGCACGCGATGGAATGCAGGTATGGTGTACTTATCAACACCATCATGCAGATTGGACACCAGGATGTGGTGGCCATCCAAGCATGTGTCACCACCATGCAAATGTCAATGTTGAAGCCCTCCAAGAGTTAGGGGGAACACATACAGTACATACGTCCATGAGTCTTCTTTTTCCATTTCAGATCCCAAGGATCGATCAAGTAACAGAAACTGTGTGTTGGAAATAAGGAAGTGGGCGGAGTCTGTTAAAAGACAAGACATACAGTACATGTATCCGCTCTCCAAGTATGATACTAGAACACTAGATCCATCATCCAGGAAATGCACTGACCAAGCGACATATGATTGCTTCTCCGCCTTGCTGGGGAGCGACACAAAAGATTCTACATGGGTTAATGTTGAGGACTAAGGGAAAACTGAGGGAAAAATGAACGAATAATACATACTTTGATCCAGGCTGGCCTTCCAGACATGAACTTCGCCATCGCCTACACTGGCCAGTCGGTGGTGATGTGGGTCCCATTCCAAGGATTCTACAGCTCCTGCATGCGCCAGGGTAATAGACAGAAAACAGAAAACAGAATGCACATTTGTGCGTTGGTAAAGGTGAATGTTGCCATCCGATGTGCTGAACACGAAGGAATCCTCATCCCGATCGGCAAGCTTGATCCATGCAAGGCAACTGATGAAGCCCGCGGATGGGGCACATATTTCCTGCAACATTTCTCCTGAGGAGAGGTTCCAAATGACTATGCGACTGTTGTTGCCTGTGACAAACATAAGATCCGGATTCACGAACGTCAGGAAGATATCTACCACCACTAAGTAATGGAGAGCCTTGGGGGCTAATTGCAAGTGCATTGACTGCATTGGTGTGGCGAGTCAAGGTGAACTTGTGAGATATCTGGGTAGATTTCAGTCAGAGCCGGTAGAGCAGTGACAAATCCTACATTGGTAGCTTGAAGCATGGGTGTTTTGATTGGAGGTAGTGTTTACTGAAAACATCAAAAGGAGGTTTATATGCACGCTGAACCATAAGAACTAGAATGTTCTGATCATTCTGACCTGACAAACGACAATAACGGGTAACGTACATTAGAATACTGTCTTGATGACAATTGTCACTCTAATATGGGCATAGTAAGCAATTGGGCGAACAAAATGCATATTGAGTGACGTACCTTAGGACAAAGTGCACTTTGACGTCCTTGATGATGATTGTCACTCGAATGACCGATTTTAAGCAACTGGACGAATAATAATGAGCGATGTACCTTAGGACAGAGGGATCATATCTGATGACGAATGATTGTCACTTGAGTGACTGATTTTAAGCAACTGGACGAACAATACTGAGCAACGTACCTTAGGACAGAGGAACAACAATAATGGGTGACATACTTTCGACTTGCAAATTGTTAGGATCGAATCTATCACGAACGACAATAACGGGTGATGTACTTCGACTTGCAAATTGCTAGGATAGAATCTATCTAAAGACACTTATTCTTTGCATGTCTAGATCCATTTTTTGTTCGTCTTTTTGTATTAGTCTACGATACTACGATACTACGATACATTATTGTGATGCTACTCTACATAACAAGAATGGGTAGAGGTATAGCAGCCACTCAACGAGTGGCTTAGATGATGGTGGAAAGTGGAAGAGTTGAGCGTGTGAATTCCTGTAGCCTAAATAGTGTCCAGCGATTTTTGGCACGTGATGTCCTCATTAGGTTGTGCCGCACACATAGTCCCAACAATAGGATTTTCGGCCGCGAGTGTAATTACGCTGCTCAAGTACTACAATTGGTATTGTGAATTACTACTAAGCCGCTAGTAGACCGCTATGATGAAAAATGGGAAAGAAAAACAATTACGCCCCAGTGGCTACCTAACTAAATACTGCGCGGCGCTCTGTCGGGCAAGTCTGAACCCACAATCTAATGAGGAAGGGCACATGTCTAGTTCAAACCCAGCAACCCTAATGAGGACATCACGTGTAAGAAATCACTGGACACTATTTGGGCGGCACAAATTCACATGCTCAACTTGTCCACTTTCCACCATCATCTAAGCCACTCGTTGAGTGGCCGCTACACCTCTACCCACTCTTATTATGTAGAGTAGCGTTGTAATAACATTAGTAGAGTAGTATCTTAATACAAAAAAAAACAGATCTAGGCATGAAAGTCAAAAGAATGGGTGTCTCTGGTTATCGAGAACAAATTTTCAAACATTCGAAGTACGTCACTCATTATTGTTGTTCGCAGGTATGTCACACATCATTGATTTTGAACAATGGCGTACCTGGAACAATGCAGAAAGTACTCCTCGGAACTGGTGCGCCCATCACCACATCTGATCGTCCCCAGTGTTCCTGGTATGTAGTCATGCCAGCTTATTGTATAATCATATTCGCGGTCAATCCCATTGTCAGGACTATGCGTGTGCGCGCGCGATCCTTCTGAGGTAGCTGGCTGTATATATAAACCACATCATCAACAACCATGCTAGCCAGTCAAGTCTGCAATGGGAAACAATAATAGCCTACCCATCATCGACTCACATGTACATATAGTTCCTCTGACACTGACGTATCTACTTCTGCCAAGACCAATCAATATCTCAAGCGGAGGAGGGGTTTCCATGACGATCCCGATTCACCACCCGCAAAGCGAACACATATGTTCATCTCAGTTAGTTTTTCCAAATTTCCCCTTCTTATTGGAGCTCACAACTCTGCAGGGGGACGAAGAGCCCAACGTTTTATCATCCTCGAAAGCACCCCAAACTAAACCTCACTTGAAGCGGAAAAGGGATTTCCGCGATGATTCCACTGATCCACTACCCATGAAGCGAACACCTATGATCACCTCGGTTAGTTTTTCCGGGTTTCCCTCTTCCTATGTGAGCTCACAGCTCTGATGCAGGGGGACGAAGACCCCAATGTTGTATCATCCTCGAAAGTACCTTCTGTCGAAACCAATCCTCACCTGAAGCGGAAGAGGGATCCCCGTGACAATTCCAATGATTCACCGCCTGCAAAGCGAATGCCTATGCTCACCTTAGTTAGTTTTTCCAGTTTTCCCTCTTCCTGTTGAATTTCACAGCCCTGATATAGGGGGACAAAGACTCCAATATTGTATCATCCTCGAAAGTACCTTCTGTCGAAACCAATCCTCACCTGAAGCGGAAGAGGGATTCCCGCGACGATTCCATCGATTCAGGGGACGAAGACCCCAATGTTGTATCATCCTTGAAAGTACCTTCTGTCGAAACCAATTCTCACCTGAAGCGGAAGAGGGATTTCCGCGACGATCCCACTGATTCACTACCGGCAAAGCGAACACCTATGATCACCTCGGTTGGTTTTTCCAGTTTTCCCTCTTCCTATTTGAGCTCACAACTTTGATGCAGGGTGATGACGATCCCAACGTTTTATCATCCTCGAAACTACCCGAAACCAATCATCATCTCAAGCGGAAGTGGGATCTTTGTGAAGATCCTACTGGTTTACCACTCGCAAAGCGGTCACCCATTGTTGTAGGGGATATCATATCGGTCAATTTTCCCAGTATTCCCTCTTATTATTGGAGCTCCTAACCCTGATGCAGGGGGACAAAGACTCCAACGTTTTATCACCTCCTTTCACCGCCATACAGGAAATCAATCCAGTTAGTTTTCTCAATACCCCACATCTCGTCAGAGCTTCTAACTCCTATACCACTTCTGAAGCGGAAGTCTACTGTGTCCTTACTTATACTCCCGAATAAACTCTTGCACGAAATCATAGATCACCTTGGTGTCAAGGGCCTTGGAACGTGCACATGGATTTCTGTCATTCTGAAAGACATCGCTGGTCCATGGTACATGACTGCTCTCAAGTTCTCGCCGGCAGGACGTTTCTGGGCAAAGTGTTGATGAAAAAAATTGTGAAGCTCTTTTGGTATGGCGAAGCATGGCAAACTTCACCTGCTCAAACAATATTTATTGCTCTTTGTTTAATGCCAAGGATAGCCACCTCCGAGCTCTAGGGATATTCTTCAAGTCACCCAGTGTGCCAACATACCAACCGCCTATTTATCTTGCTTCGGTGGTGAGGAATCACTGGCAGCCACTGCAACCCTCCTCGCAAGTATTAGGGTGTCTGGATGTCAATCATTGTCATACTCTGCTCGCTCCAATCCCTCTGCACCCCGTGTGACATCATTCCCAAGGTCTTCACATGCAACGCCTACTCAATTTGAGTCATTCTCATTGGCCTGCAACAATGTCTTCTTCCCACCTCTACTTTCCGTCACCCTGACAACCCTCCGTAACTCACCACTCAGGGAGCTTGTTTTGCAAGATGCAGGTCTATCCGCCACCATGTGGGGAAGACTACTTCGGTCTTTGGATTTACCCCTCCTCCTCCGCCTTGAGGTAGACTCTCAATGTTCGGTTAGAACCCTTCTGACTTTCTTGCAACGATGCTCCCAAATTCAATCACTCTGCATCTCCTTGTATGGTGAATCAAAGAAGACTCGACAATTATGACCCCTTTCCGTTCATCTCCCATCCTTGCAAGCGCTTGGGGGACCCCCTGAGTATCTGAAATTACTTCTACAATACCTTGGTCACCCTAGCTCAGTAACTGCTCTTTCGGTCGATTTGAGTGATATCAAGCCTGGTGTCCCTCAAATTTCAAAGGTGTTGGATTGCGCTCAGCACCTCCCTCACTTGTGCAACATAAGTATATCTTTCCATGAAAATTTGTTGGTGGTTGTTCCAATGACAGGATTACACATCCCAAAACACGAGGCACGCACCTGCGGAGCCATTCAGCTCAAGATATCTGCAGCATTCGACACTGTAACAGATGGGCAGAAAGAAATTGTGGTACGCACTGTTCATACCGGCGTGGACACAAACTCATTTACTTAATAGAAAATCTGTGCACCATGGATGAGATCTTTCCCTGACGTGAAAATGGTGAAACTAATTTTGGGGCGAGTGGCCCCCTCGGAGGCAGATATCAATGAAGTATGGAGTGCTTTTATGGAGAACACGAGTAGCCCAATCAAAATTGTAATTTCAAGCTACTAGAATGTATTAAATAGGTTATGCAGAACTGAACTCCTACCAACTATCTATGGGCAACTAAGGTTGAGATGGCAAAGAAAAGAACATCCAGTATTCAAGAGTGGTTCAATTTGACTGAATACTATTAGACCATCTGGCCATAGTGCTGGTATTACGAATGGGAGTTCGTGGACAGCAAGGGTGCGTTTTCAACCTCGCTGGATGTGGACATCATCCTGACTTGTGCTGCTACACAGTTCTCATGCAGCAAGCATTTCCCATGAGAGGAATACCACCACCCCCTAGGATGGTTCCAGGTGCACCACTCGGTGTACCTGGTGTGCCCAGTTTTCCTCCCGGGTAAGTCTAGGCCGGCCTCACTTCTTGTTCACATCCTAGCCTAGACGTCCACTGCAAAGGTATGACCCTCTTCCAACCAGGCATGTCTCGTCAACAGCTTCTCTGGCCTTCTTTTATAATCATGTCACGTATGTCGTCCACTGGTATCCCTCAAAAATATAACCATGAAATCAGATGTAATTATGGTTGGTTACGTCCACAGCCAGAAGTATTCTTCAGGTAAATTCTCAGAAAGTTGGACACGACCCAATCACCATCATACTCCAGAAGCTGGGGGTACCTCTCCTTCACCTAGAAGGAAGGGTTAGAGATAGAAGTAGCAGTGGATGTGACATACAACTTTTGCAAAAACAACCTGGAGTTGTTCCTTCGATTGTCTGCTCCATGGTTTCCAAGTGGCAAGATGCTCTCGAGCTAGATGAATGATGAAAGCCTGCCAAGTTACTTAGAGATTATACATCTAACGGCTGCACGTCAGACTGACCCGAATCTCCTCGTATTCAGAGGGTGGCCAACCAAGCTTTTCCTGTAAGTTATAACCACCCTGATTGATCCTTGAAATCTCTCCTCGAGGTTTGGGTATTAAAATTTTGGACACCAGACCGGAGAGTGCCACAACAGCAGGCTCTTGAATGGCCGGAGCCCCAACTTCATCACGGGGAAATATTAGATGCAGCGTCAGCGGCAGTGGGGAGATGCCACGCTCCAGGGAGAAAATGGCATGGCAAGTGAGAGGAAAGAAATATCGGTGGAATGTCCAATGTGAAGTGACTTTGGGCATCCTTGTGAGCACAGTGGATGAAGCTGTCGAACAGACCAATAGATATTATAACCACTATCCTCAAAGGGGATCCCTCACGCACACACAGTCCTGACAATAGTATTGACTGCGAGTGTGATTATACAATAAGCTGGCATGACTACGTACCATGGATGCATCGCCCCCAGTGCACCCGTTCCAAGGGGTATTACACTGTTGTTCTTTTTTTTGTGGTTTCAAATTCGACGTCTATCTTATTATTCTGTTGTTACTCAGCACTCAGTTACGTTACTACAATTACTATTGTGAATACTACTAGGCCGCAGTTACATTACTACGATTACTATTGTGAATACTACTAGGCCGCTAGCTGCCCCGCCGGGTTGGCCCATCAAAGCTAGTTCCTGCCTTGCCAGTCAACCCATGAAAGCTAGTTGCTGCCTCACCAGTTGGCCCATGAAAACTACTCGCTGCCCTGCCGGTTGGCCCATCAAAGCTAGTCCCTGCCTCGCCAGTTGACCCATCAAAGCTAGCCCTTGCCTCACTGCTTGGCCCAGCAAAGCTAGTCGCTGCCTCACTAGTTGGCCCATCAAAGCCAAACAATATGATGGAACTCTTTGCAGATAAAGACTCCAGGTAAAGACGACAATCAACCATGGAGTTTGATGGTGAATGATGAAATCAAAATGGTCCAAGAAGTCATTATTAGGACAGCTGTCACAATATAGCAGTGTTGACATGTGCATTGCTACACGGCGGTTCACAATCAGATACTTTACACAAATTTTCAAACAATTTGTCTGGTGTCTGGTGTTTCTGACATTACTACTATTCACACCTCAATTGACAAACCCAAAACAATCGGCATCCTTTAGCTCCCATGCCGGTGAAAGAAACTTCAAGTGAGTACCAGAGTTGTGCTAGAATTGGCAAAGAGATGGAACACTGAGTTGCAGGAATGACTGGATCACAATGAAGAGGAAATAAAGCGGTGAAGGGAGATGCTAAAACCATTTATTAATTGAACATGAGAAAGAGGCCATAGAGGAATGGAGGATGGAACAACAGCTCGAGGTACTTGAGCAAACATTCCACCTAATGTTGAAACACTAGTCTCAGCTAGACATTTGTACACTGTAGTTCAATTGATCCTTCAATTGCACAATGTACAAAGTAACATGTTTTCTCACCACAGAGCTACACAGTGTGCATGACAGCTTATGGTGGCTTTTAAGTGAATATGATCATTGAACCAGTTCAAGTTGTGTCTGACAGAAGTGGTCAATGTAAGTCATGGTAGGGTTTCTTGTATGGTGGATAGGGTACTGTGGGTAGCCAAAACCTACAGTAAGTAAGGCGTGTTAATAACTGGTTATTAACAGGATACCATGTCAATGGTGTTTTCACCCCGTTACAAAGTGTAGATACATAGGTAAGAGTTGTTCCTGGACTAGTACAGTCGAGGACGAAACTGTGAATAAACAAAGTTTTTCACCACTGCACTCACGACTGTTGGTGCTCATGGCATTCTTAATCCCAGTTGCTGAATCCTTTCCACCCAATGAATTCCAAATTTCCCTTACACGGGTAACTCAGGCAGTTCAGGTGACCTGGAGTCTGGTGTACCGGAAGAGGAACATTTGGAGATTGATGAGAAAATTTCACCTAACTCTACTATGTTACTTACTATCATTGAAGTCTCTCGTGCCGACCCAGAAGCCAAACCCAGTTACACGGAAAAGCTGCAATCATTCACCTGACAGAGCCCAACTGGGACTTCTAGTAATTATTCACATATCTTACTGTACTTTCTTTTTTCGATGTAAAAAATGCATTTTTAACTGGTTAAAAACAGCATAAACAATCCAGCCCGTCATAAAATGTCGTACTACTAAAATTCTCATTGTTTTACTTATCACTCAGTTCTTCCTGTCTCAAGCTGCTTTCCACTTCCTCGAGGACCGTATTCATGCACTTGATGTGGAAGAGCAGAAACAAAACTGCCTCTGCATTGCAAAGGTGGGGCCGGCGTTGATGTTCACTCAATAGGTGACCTGTACACTCCCCTATAGGACTTTCCCAGAATAGGTGGGTCCCTACAACCAAGCGCCTTCCCAGGCATACATCCCACTATTCCAACCTGGGGATTTCTGTAAATCGTTTCGTTCAGACGATTTTGACAACTGGAGTCAACTGGCATCAAATGGGGAAGAGACCAACTCCAACTATGGTTCCGAGTCCCACATGCCTTCGAGGAACATGTTCCAAAACACCGATGCAGGAAGGATTGGTCGCTAAAGAGGCTCTGGCAGGTGAGATCATGGAAAACGAGACAACCAAGGTCATCAAGGAGACGTCAGTGCATCAACGCTGGGTCCTGCTGCCCTGAGTCCTAACTTTGTGGATACCGTTTTCCTCAAGTGGTTTGGTTGAATGAAGCGTCAGGACATTCATTGAGCATGGCGGGAGAAGCTCGTGCTCAATTTCTACACTGCAATTCATGGCGAGATGTTTGACCTCACAGAAGTCTCGGCAATGCATATGTGAGTTGCCACTGTCATCCCTTCGAAGACGATCTTGGGGTGTGGTGGTGTAGATACTTCTAACTTATTCCCTGTTCAGGTGCATCGTTTACTTCATTTACTTGCACTGTTTTTCACCATCTTTGCAGGTCAGCATACTTAACAATGGCATTTCTGGTTCGGTCAGTCTGTGTGTCCAACTTAGCATGGCGAATGTGACAGATCCAATGTGCAATACCAAATGGTGTGACAGATCGAAATTTCGTGATGGGCTGGATTTCTGTGGTGTGACGGGCTAATTTTTTCGTGACACATTGTTTATGCAGGTATTCCGCCATATGGCACTATGACTGATTTCTGCACATTTATTCTCGCCATGATTTATTGTCCACACTATATTTATTTATTCTCAGAGCACTGCGCGCCCAATAATATTGCACGCATTAAAAAGTTTCAAGTTCATTGTCTCCCAATGGACACAACACTTGCCTGCCTGCCCAGCCCACCCAGCCCCCCTGATCCCACAACCTCACAGGTCAATACCTGCCAGCTCAGACACATGCGACGTGTGCCCAGCACCCTCCCCCATCCCAGTGGACACAATGCCCATGCCAAGGAGACTCTAGGCAACTGCAAGGGTATACCCCCCTGCACCTGTACCCGGCGAAAACTTGTACTCATACCCACACCTGCGGCGGGTCTTCCTGTGGGGTATGAGCAGGGAGGGCGAAAGAAGTGTTGGCACAACACACAAGATTGTGTGCATTGTACCATCACTTCTGTACCCTCTCATGGTGACGGCGAGGGTGAGCGAGTGCAAGCACGGCGACTTGAAATGAGTCAGTACGTTGCTGATGTGCTCAGTAGTAGGGCTAGGCAGCCCTGGTATCACAGGTCACATTTCTGTGACCTCATATCCATACCTGATGCAGGGTACTTACTATTGTTGCTGATTAATGCACGTATGGTACTCTGAGTAAAAAAATAGTGTGGCAGACAATAAATCATGCAGGAATAAATGTGCAGAAATCGCATCATAAGAAACTCCCTCGGTCTGAAAATATTTGCTTGGCCTGATATTTGTCCACATGTGACTCAAAGATATGTTTCTGAGTGAAGTTCTGTAAACACTCATTGGCGAAGGTGATGCAAGGGATTTTGCCAGCTCGTCAGGTTTTGGGGGCTGGGAGATCAATGAGACTGATGATTCAATATGTCGAAGTCATTGTCGCTGACAGAGACGTTGGTTGATAGCATTCATTCAACCAGGCGAAAAGAAGCGAGTAAAGTGTCTTCATAAGGTCACGGCTGTTGTCAGAGACACCATATCGGGGTCTAGGAAGACTGTGAAGCTTATAGTATGTACATAAGTAGCACCATAAAGAAGCATTATGGCGAGCATTACCTATTACTGACCAAAGGTCTGAACCTCTGGTATATTTTCCCACCAGGATACCACCACGCCGGAACCTTTCGAGTTACGTTTCTGCACGTGATTTTTCTCTTATAAAAGTGGGCTCCAAGCTTGCTTCTTATCCCAATTCCCCCACTTCCATTCCTCACACTTCCTCTCGCCCACGTCCCCGGGTGGCCCTTTCTTCATGCTGTTCAAATCATGTTCCCTCGTCATTTCTGCTTGCTGTTAATGGTGTCCTTTCTTAACATGTTGTATGCTGACTATGTTCCTTTAGCGACTGTCTGTTGGAAATTCGTGTTTCACCTCATTTGTGCTTATATTATGGTAAGCATATGAGTAACCTATTGACTGGTAAGTAGTCTTTGACATTCAATGTCACCTTATTAATAATGTTGTTTTGTTTGCGAGGCATCATCCCAGTTACCAATATATACCCACCTCGCTTGTGAAGAATCAACAAGAACAGGGTAACTGATAACATCCACCATGGTTCCAAAGCACCTGATTGTCCAATCGGCGTGTGAGCCTGTTCGCCAACTTGTCATGTAATCCTCGCTGAGTGTTGGAAGGCTGGCTCCAATAAACACCACTTTTTAGAGGTGATTCCAATTGTGCTTGTCTGCCAGCAATCATGATTGCAGTGTGCAACGGCAGAGTACATCACCTAAGGCTGCTTGTGGCAAGCAGACTACAAGAAATTGCAGATGCACATCTGGCCGTAAGAGCATATACCATGGATTTATTCTTGAGAGATACTCCATAAGTCTACACCTATGTTCGTTCTTAACCATCAAGGTCCTCCCGGCAGTCGATCAGGTCGCTGCGGTATTGCCTGACCGATACTTGCTTGATTGTCTCGATTTTACAAATGTGGCTGGTCTTGCTGAAGCATGAACATTGAAAACAATGAGTGAGAGAAAGGGTGGCCAAAGCAGTCGACAGCAATGAAAGAAGAGTGTGCGAAGCGCTGGGTTCTCAGCCTTCCTGACATACGCCCCATGGAAGAACCAGATGGACGCATCAATGCCGATGCAGAAACCACACTGGCAGGACGGATTGGGGTCAAAGCGATGAGGGGTCAAATGCACATTTAATCAGCATGCAACTTTTCGAATTGCAGGAACCTTCGCCATGTCAATCGGCCACCAGGAATTTCACCGACTTCTAGGCAATAAAAGCATGATCCAGCCCAAAAAAGCATGAAAAGGCAACTCATATTACTATTACTAGTACATACATGCAAAAAGCATAATAAGGGATGTCCAAAAAAAACCCAACAATGACAGGGAGTATCGCATAGTGGGCAGGCGGATACTTGTTCGCCAACTTATTCGACCTCACCTTGCACAAAATCTCTACAGATTCATCCCACTTCAGTTCACCCGCCCAACCTTTTCTGCTTTCAACTTGCATTCTTGTACTTAGTAGTTGTCTGGTGACTCCTGAAATATCTAATCTCGCTCTGTAGATCACTTAGTCCCTTTGTTACAGACCCATATTAATTTTCCAGATTTCTTCCTATTTTTCCTGATTTTCTAGAGTAACTTTCGCATTTAGGCCCTATCTATTAGCCCCTATCACCCGAAACCACCAAATGCTCAAGTCCCTTCTCAGTCCAGACCCTCTCGCCTCATGGATACCATGCATATGGCAGTGTGCCTCATGCTCACCTCATGTCGGCCTCACCAATCACACATGGCACACAGCCTTGCACATGTTCGCCTTATGACTCACACATGCACACTACCTACCTCACCTTATCCTCATGGTTAGCTTCTCTTCCATTACATGGCTGTACTGATACACCTGTTATCCTCATATATGACTCATGGAGGAGTTATGTAGCATAGCATATTGTTTGATCTAGTGTACACATAGCCAAACCCCTGTATAGTATATAAAGCCTCAATAGAGCGCCAGGAGGACCTCAGTCTTGTCCTCTTGGAGATTTCCCATCATCTCTAGGAGCTACCAGATTCTCTCTATTGTCACTACTTGAACTACTAGTGCTCTTAGTGAGTGTTGGTCATTTCACCCTTTATTCAGAAACCAGAATAATTTTTGAGTTTTGCTTGTGATGACTCCCGAAATTGCGCTGATCATACGTTTATTGCGCCAACCAACAACAAAAATTGTGCAACTATACTACACCTATTTCACGGAATAAGTTTCTTCTGCAGCGTCCTAAGGAGCACGAAGCAATTCATGTGTTGTGCCATTGCTCCTGCATGCTGAGGGGACCAAGGTGACAGTGATGGATGGTGAGAGTGATGGGAGCACTCGCTGTGCATTCCCAGGTGAAGTTGACGGTGAGGGTGGTAGGAGTGAGAGCAAGCGGGTAAGGGCGACTGCGAGGGTATGTTCCCATTCACACGAGGGCGGAGCGACGGTGGTGAGGCAAGGTGGCAGTGATGTGACATGATAGGAGTGTGAGCAAGTGTTGTTCCCACTTGGGCTTTGTACACAAAGACGAGGGCTGGGTGAGGGTGAAGCAAGGATGTGGAAGGGTGAAGTGAGGGTGGCAAGAGGACAAACCGTCAGGCAAGGGTGACGAAGTGTGAACGACACAATGGTGAGGGTGAGGGTGATGGGGGCGTGAGCATGCCGGTGAGGTTAAGGGCGACAGTGATGCGACAACAATGGCGTCCAAACTGCTGAGGACTCTTCTAAGAGCACTGTCTCCATGCCTGTCTGGGTTGCAAACTCAGTGAGGCAATGGCTGCTCGCCTGTCACCTTGTATTCAATCCAGCTTGTCGCAAAGGGGGGTTGGGGTTGGATATTTCAGCAAGCTTTCCTGAAACACACTCAATAAACTCACTGACAATCTAACCCAATATCTCGGTCGCCACCTCGTATTCAGCCCAAGATGTCAACAGACTTCAAATGGAAGAGCGTTTCAAAACACACTGCTCACCAGAACCCCCAGCCCAGCCACATGATTGGTTGGCAGTGTTGTTGAGTGGATAACAAGTTGAGCCATGGCTGTGCAAGCACAAGGGGTTTTGCGGAGCAAAATTTCCCAAGCAAGGAACGAGCAGAAGGATCAGCTTGCTTGAGCTTTTTGGGCAAGATGATCTTACATAAGTGGCGAAAAGTACCATGAAAGCACAAAAAAGTAACTAAAGTAATCTGCCATAATCCATTGTTATATTCAGCAAGGTGTCCACTATCAAAACTATCCACCGAACTCCCAATTTCTAACTCGAACACTGATTCTCACCATCACCCTCCTATGGTGTCCAATCCAGCCCAGCAATAACTCTATGTGTATGGTGCCAGAATTCTCAGGGCGATCAAAGGCCCAATTATCAACCAATCTCAAGAGCGAGAGTGGATCCATTTGCTCACCGAAGAAGTGGTAAGTACCAATGAACTGGATACCATGTGCCACCACCACTATTATACAACAGGAAAAGGCCAAAGAGTGTTTTATACAACACTCTAGCGATATGTGGATCCCACGTGTGGTCATGGAACATGCAATGAAGTTCCACCTCAAGTCCAAGGACGAAATCACAGTGGATGAAGTTCTCAGCAAGAACAACATTGTCAACCAGTTTCTCGACATGTCGTCAAGGAAGGAGCAAATGATTGACAAATCGTCTATCCTTGCTGACATTGCACTTGGTGAGTCTTCCACACATTGGTGGACAAGATTCAATGCCGCCGCCATGCCCATCCCATCCACCAGCCAATAACCACCATCTCTGGCACTGCTGCCCCATCAACCACTGCAATCACCAACCCATCTGCCATCACTGCCACTGCCGCCCCACCAACCATCTCCATCGCCACCCCATCCACCGTCGCTGATGCTGCTGCCCCACCAACCACCTCCATCGTTGCCACTGCCGCTCCATCAACCACTTCACCCACCACGGTCCCTCCCCAACCCCCTGCCAGCGCGGTTCCTCCTGAAGAACCCCCCCACATGAGGCTTCCAGCAGTCAAAATCCCATCGCTTGGCCACAGGCGGCAGCTGAGTCGACTCAAACACCCGTCATCTCCTGATGAAAAAGAGGATCCAGCGACTGCGATGGCACCACAGACAGGATTGGTGGAGCCAGAGCAGACAAGAATGAAATGGCGAAAGATTGAAGGCAGAGAGGAAACAGCAGGGAAGCTGTTTTTCAAGCCAGTGAGTGAAGTTTTGTGGGAGGAATCTATTACACTAATGCATTCATAACGCAGAAATGTGCATTGTGTCAGGAGAAGAATTTCGCCTGCACAGTGATCAGAACCAGAAAGGGAAAGTTCAAGCCATGTGGTCCATGTGCCTTCTAGAAGACCAAGTGCGGCATCATCCAAGACCTCCCTGCCATCATTGATCACAAAGGGAATGTCATCCATCTGGCAAAAAGTTGGCCGCATCTCATTTCCCACCCCCAGAAGGATGGCCAGCAGGGGATCAAGCCCAATTCCAACGCAAAACAGCAGTCCGGGGCGAAGACTTTGACCAAGAGCAAACAGAAGGCCCAGGCTGAGGGTGAGGATGACCGCTACCCAGATGCTGACGCCGAAGGCGAGTGGATTGCCAAAGGGGAGGGAACCAAGACCTCAAAAAAGTCCAAGTGGATCAAGGGCAAACAGAAGGCACAGATGGAGGATGAGGAGGAACCTGAAGGCGAGTGGGTTTCAGAAGGGGAGGCAAGGACAGTAGGTACCAATGGATTCAGGAATTCTATGATTACTGACCTGATTGTTAGATTGACATTGGGGCTGCCAGCCGACCCAAGTCCAAGAGACATGCAGTCGCACCAGTAAGTCAGCACTCACTGGTATTGTACTGAAATTGACCCGATCATTAGACAACCGTCAAAACTATACACTCCATGGACATCGACACGCCTACTGGGACCCACAGTGTCTATGGCATGCAAGTCGCCACGTTTGAAGCCGGCCTGGCGGAGGTCAAGACACAGAGCGAAAAAATGGAACAGGACCTGGCCAAGCATTTCAAAGAGATGGCCAGGCTCGACGACCAATTCAGGACACCAATGACTCTCATGGAAGGGCAGCTTCCAGACATTCAACATTGGATCAACAGGCTGCAAATGGCAATACTCAATGACATGGAAGCTCACAATTGCTTGCAAGCTGAGGTCACTGAACTGTGCCAAGAAATGTCACCTGTGGAGGATTGGCTCTAGGTGTTATTCAGTAAGGTCTGCAGCAACAATGACTGAACAGACACATAGTATATCTTACATCGCATGTACATTATAATGTAGACTTATAAGTATTACCACCGGGTTTCAAGTTGATATTGATTGGCCCATTATGGTTACCCTGGGGTATGGTACGGGTCACACCTTTGTGACCCATGACCAACACGCTGTACGTCCGTTCTCCCTCACTATCCTCCTCACCCTGTCCTCACGCCGACCCCCTCATGCCCACCTCATGCTGTTCTCATGCTGCCCTCCTCACGCCGTCCTTGCACCGTCCTCCTCATGTCCTCCTCCTCATGCTGTCCTCCTCACGTCCTCCTCCTCACACCGTCCCCTTTGTGCTGTCCCACTTGCGTCTCATGTTGCCCCCCTCACACTGCCCTCCTTGCGCTGTCGCACTGTCCTCTCATGCTGTCACTGCCTCGTGCTGTCATGCCATCCCCCTCGTGCCATCCATCCATCCTCCTCGCGCCATCCACCCCATGCCGCTGTCTACCTAGTGCCATTCCCAATGCGGTGTAAAGATGATAGAACGGCTGGGAGGACTAAGGGTGTAAGACACACTAGCCCTGGGCCGTCAAAGGGAAGAGGGGAGGCGAGATATTTCGCCCCTAAAGGGACTCAAGGAAAGGAAGGAGTCGGAAGGAAGTCCAAAGCCGAAGGATAAAGTGCAGAGGATAGTCTGGGGAGCGACCAGAGCGCAAGACCGGAAGTCCGAGGAGCACAAGACAAAGGGGACGAGAGTGGGATATGGTGACGGTCATGGTGAACGGTGCGGTAGATGGTGAACGGTATGAGGGACGAGTGGTTCGAACAGTTCGTGAATCCAACCAAAAGTGTGTTTCAAATCCTAAGCACAAGGCTTTATAGTCCGGGTATATCCAAGACTGTCAAACTCGATATAGCTGTCAAGTCCAAAGGAAATGAGTAAAAGGGGTCAGGTACCAGGCCCGAGACCGATGTCTAACCAGGTGCTTTCGGCATCAGAAAGACCGACCGGGGGCCAATGGTACCAATAAAAAGTGAAGCAGTAACATACTAACAATGTAAACCGAGTAGTCCAGATGTGCTCAGCATGGTCCAGTATAAACCAAGACTGGTCTTAGCAACTAAAAAGGAGTTCGTAGTGAAGGGATAACAGTAAGGCAGTCGGGTGAAAGGTAAAAGGGGTGGAATATGTATAAGCACAGGGATGTACGAGTCTCTATATCTGCAGGGGACTCGGCTTCTGACTGTCCCCAGTCAGAAAAGGATCCGTGCCGAGAAGAGAACAATGCGGAGTCCGAAAGTGTGTGACCAGATATATAGTCTGATGCACATCACCTTTTTCTTCCTCACTTCTCACCTTCCAACCATCATGTCGCAATTCCAGTCCCACCTCAACAAATTCCATGCTGTGACCGATGCCGGCTCCCTCCTGCGCCTCAACACTTGGCGCAGCTTCTGTCAAGCCACCGAGCGGCTTGACGGACTTGCAAAGTCGGTACCCGACGATAAGGACAAACTGACGGAAGACCAGGAGATCTGGGTGGAGGCGTTCGGCAAGGCAATGGTAAGCCACTCATATTTGATGATAGCTGCAGCTGATGCAAAGTTTGGGTAGGACACTTAGGAGAGACACTGATGTGAGGCCGACAAGCTCGGCATCGACACTGACATCGACGACCAATTCGCGGTCATGGTTGCGGAGGCCAAGCACGTGCGGGCCGAATGGGTAGGAAGGATGGTGATGGAGGTGGAGCAGGTGGAGCAGGCAGTGGTACCCGCTGCGGAGACAAGAGGGGCGTAGTCCGAGGTGGTGTCGGTCCCCTCATCCACCCGCAAGGTGAGTAACGACGCCATTGGTCAGTCAAACTGGACTAACGAGTGTCCAGAGGGTTCTGGAACAGGACGAGGAGGGCGTGTCAGCCAAGTCCACCACTGTCAAGCGGAAGGTCTCGGCGCTGGCAGTAGAGCTGGTCGGTACCGAAGGTGCATGCGATGCCTGAAAGAAGGTGGCGGTCGCAGCCGAGTGCACATACAGGACCAGCACGGCTTGTGCCCGATGCAAGTCAGCAAGGGTGGCATGGGCGGAGGAAGCCCACTGAAGCAGCAGGGAGCTCAGCGGCAGCGGCGGTCGTCATTGAGATGACGAAAAGTAAGTCAGCCGTCTTAGTCTTCCCATCCCCGACTCACCAGTTCAACAGGCAGGAGGATGGTTTGGCCTTTGGCCAAGGCCGGCCCCATCAAATGGGCTGCCTCGCCCATCAAGGTCGATGAGGAGAGTGAGGATGAGGGGGAGATAACCCTGGCCCAATCGAAGGGGAAGGTGCGCGCAGTGCCGAAGAAGACCGGTGGCAAGTCGGAGGTGAGGAAAACCTGGGATGTGCTGGCGCACCATCTCAACCACCTTCACTCCCGGCTCTTCCAGATCTGAGTGAAGGTGAAGGAGCTGGAGGTTGAGCATGCGGTGGTTATGTCAGAGGTGAGCGAGATAGTAGAGGCCCTTGAGGACATGGACCTGTAGACAGTTTCCTCCCCTCCATCCTCCCCTAGTCTGTGTCGAAAAATGTTATGTACACTTAAATGAATCGGGTTTTGGTATATCGGTGTGAAAAAGAAAAGAGCAAGAAAAACAAGGAATAAGGGATGAAACATCATAAAAGGGGGTCAAAAGAGCAAGGTTAAACGAAAGCAATGTCCGGTGTGCGGGTTACTGCCCAACTTGTGTTCTTCGGTCTTCTTTCCGCTTCTACACCTACCGGTCTTCATTCGGTCTAAGTGTTGGTGTTCGGTATGTTTGGTCTATGAGGTATAAATGGGCGTGTGTCCCGTCATGCGTTAGAAAGGAAAGGTGTTCGGTATGGGTTTTCGGAGAGACATATGGAGTAGGAGATGAAAGGGAGAAACAGGATATTTTGATGTCTGGCTTTCAGTATATAGTAGAAGGGATGCAGCCTGTCTGTGGTGACGGTTTTTTAGTAAGAGATATAGGAGGTAGATGAAAGTCACCAGTCTAATCCCGGGGTGGAACAGAGATTATAGTATGAGGAAAGATTATGAGCGTCAGTCTTCGGTAACATATGCCTGGACTAGTCTGACTCATAAGAGTCTCTGTCTTCTTCTTCGGGCTCTTCCACGTCTTCTCCTGCCAGCGTATCCAGGTTTTTATCATCCGTATCTGTGAGCTTAGTGATACAAATAACAGACGAAAGGCGAGAATAGTAGGGGATAAGCTGAAAGGCAGTGTAGCACAATCTGGATACCGCTCCGTCCAACTCCGCCAGTAGGTATGACCTGCTGGTAGTCCGGCGAAGAACCACCATAGGACCTAAGTACTGAGGCTTCGTCTTTTGGTTGAGCTCCTTCTCAATTCAGGTATTTCAGACTAAGACCAGGCTACCTGCCCGGAAGTCAAAGTCCTTGATCTGGTTCTTGAAAGCGGCCTTGAAGTGCTTGAGAGACTCGAACCGAGCCTTTAGGACATGCTCACGGATTGACTCCAGGTCCTCCTGACACTTTTGGAGCTGGCGGGCTCTTCAAGCGATCAGTCCGGATGAGGAGAGGGGTTCGGTATCTGGAGGAGGAACAAGAAATGTTGCTTCAGCGAGATCAAAACGGAATAATGGCTCGACGCCAGGAATCATAAAGTATGGAGACAAACTGGTAGACCAAAGCACGGTCACACGCTTGGCCCAAAAGACCGAGTGAGCGGCAGTATGCCAGCAGAACTCCCCCTCCAGGGTGCTTTTGATGATGGCCTCCCAGACATCAAGGTGACGCCGCTCGACCACACTGTTAGCCTGGGAGTTATAGGGGGAGATGCATATATGTATGCCAAATATTGTATCGGTCGGCGAGGACATCGAGAGCCTGAACAAAGGCTGGGCCATTGTCAGTGACATTCTTGGCCAAAGTGCCCCAATGACAGAGAATATCTTCAAAAATACAGGAAGCAAGGGCGGAGGCGTTCTTGGAACGCAACATCCGCCACTCAGGGTAAGCAGTCAACACACAGCAAGCTTGAACAATATACCAATAACCGGCAGACCGAGGCATGACCATCGTGTCTAGGTGGACCTTGCGAAACAAGCCACCGATAACTGGCATGGTAGGAGGAATATGTAATCGACAAATCTGGTGAATTTGGCACTCGTGGCAGGTTTGGACGAACCATTTGACGTCTTCGACCAGCATTGGCCACCAGAAGCGGGCTGGGTCTGGACTGTAAAGACACCTTTGTGCCCGAGGTCATCGTGAACCTCCTTGATTAGTCCGAAATGCTGGTGTTCGTGTACTACCAACTGGTGGTGACCATGCAGTTCTCGGTGCCATAGGCTGCCATGGAGGAGAAAGAATTTTGTCGCTGAGTTGACGAACAAGTGAAACTCTGTGTCAGAAAGGTCAGCTGGTCCAGCACGAGTCTTGAGAAAGCCTCGGATCAGCCGAATCCGGGCTTCTGTAGCAATGGCCTTGGTAGACCGAGGTACATATAGTGGGAGAGTCCAGCTCAGTGACAGCCTCGGAAGTGGAGGAGTGAAGGACAAAAGAATATGACTGAACAAAGGTTGGCAGAGGAATGGGTAGAAGGAGGAAGCGATCCAACACCAAGGGGACAGAGGGCAGTAGGCAAGGGGAATGAAACCCCAAATGAGCAGAGTATGGCATGGTAGAAGAAGGCAATAACCAATCATTGAGTAAGGTAATGCAAAAAGAGTATGAATTGTCCAACCAATCCTCGAAATCATCCGTATCTGAAGGATCGTCATCTGAGGGTGGCCGATGCGATAGTCTGTTAGGACCGGTGTGTCGGTCTGCAGAAATGTGATGAAGTTCGAAATGAAATAATAGTATACTGGCGATCCATCGATTGATGGTCGCGTTCAGCTGCAGATCAGGGTTGTTAATCATGCCTTTCACGTATTTGGCATCCATTTCTACAACAAGGTTAGTGACTCCAAAGATGAATACCTGGACTGCTCGGAGAGAGTGGAACAGTCCGTACAGCCTGAGCTTAGCCTGGGAATACTGGCTTTCTACGCTCGTGAGGCTGATAGAGCCAAAGCAGTTCAGATAGCACTTGCCATCCTCCCATTCCTGTGACAGAATGAAGCCGACTGCGATGACCGAGGTGCCTACAGTGAGTACAACCTCTCAGCCGGACTCGTAGTCCAAGTGCCAGAGCACTGGAGACTGAATGATTTCATCCTTTAGACAAATCATTGCAGTGCGCTGGGCCTTACCCCACTCAAAGGGGATACCCTTTTGCATCAGTCCGACTAGTGGTCTAGCAATAGCAGCGAAATTTTGAATAAAAATCCAAAGCACGCCATAGGTTCCTAAGAACCCATGAACTTGCGTAAGATTCTCGCATTCTGGCCAATGCCTGACCTTCTGGATTTTAGCCTGGTGTGGAACCTGACCTTCGGAGGTGCACTTGTGACTGACAATGGTGGTGTCTGGAGCGGCAAGGATGAATTTCTTAGCTGAAATGGTTGCGTTAACGTTTTGGAGGCATTGGAGGATTCTGTGGACAATGGTGAGATGTTTCCAGATGAATAACCTGATGCCTGGGTTCTCCGGTATTGACTTGTATGAGCTGTCTGGTCATCAATGAATAGCATGGTATGGTGTGGTATCTTGTCCTGGAGAATGAATGCCATGTCGACCTGGTAAATCTGGACAGTGTTAGTATGGCCCATTGGTAGTGTAGTAAGACGATGCGGTCCAAGCAGACTATTAAACATAGTCATATCCCGGGAGTCCATGTGTAACGGACATTGGTCATATCTATGCCATAGACCACATACCTACCGAACAACTCAGCTAGGTGCTCTACGAAGGGAGGGACTGAAGAATCCCAGATGGTGACAGCATTGAGGGGCTGATGATTGTGCACGCACTGAAGCACCTTACCATCCTATTTGAGCATTCAGAACCAGCATGACCGGTATGCTGCGGTGAATGGTTCGTACACACCAGAGGTGATATGGTCTTTGATAATCTGTATGGCTTGATCCCAGGACGAAGGTGGGATAGGAATGTTTCAGAGTATCCATGGTGTATGGGGGATGGTAGGTATCTTGACCGGTGGAAAGTACTGATTGTCTAATTGGCTGTGCTCGGTAGCAGTCCATGCGAAAGCGGTCTCATGATTGAAAACCATCCACTGGACTAGCTTGACCTCTTTGGGCCACAGCCATTGGGCTGGGTTGAGGTCAATTGCATCGGCACATTCCTGTGTGAATCTTTGACCGGAAACAAAGTCCGGGGGGTTAGTCGGTAAGGTTATAAGACCAGCCAAAGGGTCATCAGGTAACCGGCGGAGTACATGGTACTCCTCCTCAAGAGGAGCCAGTACTGACCGGACCTTTTTGGCTATGGGCTTGTAAGTGAGTGAGTGAGAAGTAAAATCAAAGGAATAGGTATTGAGAAGGGCAGAAACTTGAGATGGAGAGAGAACCAATTGAGTAGAAGAGAGAAATGGGTATGCCGAGGACGGCGCATAGTGAGATAGATTCAGGGCCAAGAGTGGCCCCAGGTCTAACGATGCCGAAACGGAAAAGGAAGCGGACAAGGTGGGAGAATAGTTCAAATGGGGCTCTCCCTGACCTTTTGGCGGATCATCAATGTCTAAAAACCCATTTCAATGACAGACTGGTGGCTAGAACAGAATAGTCCACACCAGCAACGCCGACATCCTTCGGTCCAAGCTTGAGTGGGTAACTTGTACGCCTTTCCCAAGTTGGGGTCATGAAGTGTGATAGTCTGAGAGCCGTCCGGAAAGTCTTCAGTAGAAGCGATGAGTAAACAATGGAAGGGTCGTCTGAGCAATATGTCAAAATTAGCTCTCGGGACTCCCTGGACCTGTAAGCAAATCTCGCCGGCACTGAAGTCCAGGCGGAGATTTTCAACAACGCCAAGGGTAGACTCGGTACTGGTGTTGGCGTTAGACATGGTCATTACATGGTCGGACTGAACCAGTAGACCGAGGTCTTCCCACATCCGCTTGGGCATGGCGACTATCTCAGAACCCGAGTCAAGGACTCCAAGGATAGACCGACCAGTTCTGACAATCTTGGCTTCAAGAAACCGAAGTGGCACTGAGTGGTGCGCCACGATTAGCCCGTCATCACTTCAGTGCACGTGGTCACTGAAGGCTCGGTCTACCTTGCCAGGGTCACGTCCGGCGAGCTCATTGACCTGTACAGTGTAAGTGGAGACAGGGATATGCTTTGCTGTTGATAAGTCCTTGAGTTGCTTGCAGACTTCGGGAGCCACTGCGATGAGCTCTCGAACTGGAACTGGCATGGTGATTGCAAGAACTCAATCTAAGAGGTGCTTCGGAGTGGTCTTCTCTTCAAGAGGGAATAAATATCTAAATTGTCCTTGGGGGTTGAAGGAGGAGGAGGTGTTAGCGGAATCAGTTCAGAATAGATTAGAGGTAGATGGTGTCGTTGAAGAGAGGGGTCTGTTTGCTACTGGAGCAGGGACTTTTGGAGGAGTCACTGACTTAGACCGCATGGCCTCAATCACCAGTGAGACGACTTTCTCGGCCACCGACGCAACCCGAGGACCTGGACGACCGGTCTTTTGAGTTGGCAGCTCAACACCGTCGAATCGGACTTGCTTCCCTTTGTCCTTCCTATCTGCCTGGAGAGCGGCCCAAGTGTTGGCAATGTAAGCCTGAAAATCAGGATCAGCAAGAGCAGGGACCGACTCTTCGTCCACATCCTGATCAACAGGAGCCATGAAGACTGAAGGTTCAATGTCTAAAATGGCGTTGGTAGTGGAGTTGGTGACCAAGAATATGCCAGAAGTGACAACAGAGGAAGGGGGTGCTGGCACCAAGGCAGGTAGCCAGTCTAAGCATTTGCGGAGGCAGCGAGTACCCTGAACGCGCAGAATGCGCCGGCCATCCAGAAGGTACAGATGACTGTCGATACCTCGGCTGGCCTTCCCAGCCTGGATATAGCCTTCTACAAGGAGACAGCTCCCCATAAAATGGGAGGGATCAGCGCAGAATGCGCAGTCCTGACGGGCGGTACATTGGAGGTTAATCTGCTCTTGCTTGACGACCGAAGCAGCGGTAGGTGTAGCGGTTCGTGGAGCAACCAGGGTGGGAACTGGTGCTGCCCATGCCGGGTAGTATGGCTGGGCGGTAGGCATGCCAGCAGCTGGTGGAGCTAGAAGAGGATGAAGGGCAGAACTGGTAAGGAGGAATTGAGTAGCCTCAACGATGTTGGTGAAAGGATAAGGGTTGGAAGGATGATGAGTGTATTTAGTGATGAGCAGGCATTGGCGGACTTGAGTCTCAAGGTTGGCTGGCAGACTGGATAGGAACAATGTGTCTCGGTCTAAGTCCAAGAGTTTTCGGCTGTTGATGAGGATACAGGCAATCTTCAGAAACTTGCGCTGATATTCACCAAGGTCTTCTAAGGTGCGCATTGGTGTAGAGACTCGTACGTCTCTGTGCTTATATTCCACCTCTTTTACCTTTCACCCAACTGCCTTACTGTTACCCATTCGCTCCGAAGTCCCTTTTAGTTGCTAAGACCGATCTCGGTTTATACCGGACCATGCCGAGCACGTCTGGACTACTCGGTTTACATTGTTAGTATGTTACCACTTCACGTTCTATCGGTACCATCAGCCTCCAATCGGTCTCTCTGGTACCGAAAGCATCCAGTTAGAGACATCGGTCTCGGGCCCGGTACCTGACCCTTTTTACTTGTTTCCCTTGGACTTGACAGCTATCTTGAGTTTGACAGTCTCGGGTATACCCAGACTATAAAGCCTTGTACTTAGGATTTGAAACACACTTTTGGTTGGATTCATGAACTGCTCGAATCACTCGTCCCTCGTACCGTTCACCGTCTACCGCACTGTTCACTGTCACTGTCACTGTACCCTGCTCTCGTTCCCTTCGTCTTGCACCCCTCGGACTTCCGGTCTCGTGCTCCGGTCGCTCCCCGGACTATCCCCTGCACTTAATCCTTCGGCTTAGGACTTCTCCCCGACTCCTCCCTTACCTTGAGTCCCTTTAGGGGCAAAGTATCTCGCCTCGCCTCTTCCCTTCAACGGCTCAGGGCAAGTGTGTCTTACACCCTTAGTCCTCTCAGCCGTTCTATCATCTTTACAACTGGAGCCCACTGCGAGGGACTCATCCAAGGGTTCCAGGAGAAGTCTTCGGCCGACCGCACAACGCCAAGAATTAGAAAATCTTCTTCAGCAGTTCCGAACCTTACAGATCGGCCCCGACGACTCACCTCTCTGTCAGCCGGTCGCATCTATTGACGCCTGTCACAACTGGTCCGATCTTCCTGAGGTATCCGGGTTGGACCTCAGTCCGTTGCGAGACGACGACTTTAACCTGTCAGCTGTCAATCACTCCGATTGGCTTAGCGCACCGCCCTTCCGGAGTCTTTCCCCCGAATTAGCTGACACCCCGACAGCGGCGTCTAAGGAGACACCAGAGACTGAAACTACCAGTGACACCCCCTTTCAAGAAAATTTAGCCGACGAAACAAATCTAAGCGACTTCGTGCCCGGAGCGTATATCCACTCGACTCCACAATGACGGAAGGGGGAGTTACAGCTCACCTCCCATTTTTCTTCTCCTCTCTCTCCTCTGACTCCAAGTCAAGAGTCTTCGTCGTCTTCATCTTCATCCTCGCCATCACCCTCATCACCAGATTCTACTTCCCCATCGCTCTCCTACCTTCTTGACCCCTCCAGTCTATCATTTCGGACTAACTCGGGCTCACAAGAAAGCCCTTCGGCCCTAGCTCAACCACCGTCAGCTGCTGCCCTTCAACTTGGACCAACGTCCACACCGTCTAATATTATTATTCCTCCCGTTATTCCTCCTTCTGCACAACCTACTAACACTCAGAATCTTCCTGTCCAAAATCATCTTATGGCTAACCCAGCCCCTCAGATGCCGCTCCGCGGTACCCAGAATGCTCCGAAGTTTGATGGAAAGACCCCAGCCTTACTGTATTGCCGTGCTTCCTTGAGGATGTCAATATACTCGGCACAGCGGCCGGTATCACAGACTTAGAAAAGATCTGTGCCACTATCAGGTATGCTGACCTCGAAGAAGTGGAAGGTTGGGAGCTTCTAGATGAGGTCACCGCTAACCCACCAGACTGGGTGAACTTCGCCCGGGCGGTCAAGAAGTTGTACCCTGGTTGCGAAGGTGCCAACCGATACTGTTGAGCCAATATCCAGTATTTGGTCCAGGAGTTTCGGGCCAAACCGATGCGCACCTTAGAAGACCTCGGTGAATATCAGCACAAGTTTCTGAAGATTGCCCATATCCTCATCAATGGCCGAAAACTCTCAGACTTAGACCAAGACGCATTGTTTCTATCCGGTCTGCCAGCCGACCTTGAGACTCAAGTCCGCCAACGTCTGCTCATCACCAAATCCACTGATCATCCTTCTGACCCTTATCCTATCGCCAACATTGTTGAGGCTACTCAATTCCTCCTTACCGGTTCTGCCCTTCGCCCTCTTCTAGCTCCACCAGCGGCCGGCACGCCTACAGCCCAGCCATACTACCTGGCATGGGCAGCACCAGTTCCCACCCCAGTCGCTCTGCGAACCGCTACACCTACCGCTGCTACGGCCATCAAGCAAGAGCAGATTAACCTCCAATGTACCGCCCGTCAGGACTGCGCATTCTGCACTGATCCCTCCCATTTTATGGGGAGTTGCCCCCTCATAGAAGGCTATATCCAGGCTGGGAAGGCCAGCCGAGGTACCAATGGTCGTCTGTATCTTCCGGACGGCTGGTGCATTCCATGTGTTCAGGGTACTCGTTGCCTCCGCGAATGCTTAGACCGGTTACCTGCCTTGGCACCAGCACCCCCTTCTTCTGTTGTCACTTCTGGCATATTTTCGGTCACCAACTCAACTACTGACGCCATTCTAGACATCGAACCTTCGGTCTTCATGGCTCCTGTCGATCAGGATTTGGACGAAGAGTTGGACCCTGCCTTGGCCGATCCAGATTTTCAGGCGTACATTGCCAACGCTTGGGCCACTTTCCAGGCCAATAGGAAGGACAAAGGGAAGCGAGTCTGATTCGACGGCGTTGAGATGCCAGCTCGAAAGACCAGTCGCCCAGGTCCTCAGGCTGCGTTGGTGGCCGAGGAAGTCATCTCACCGGCGATCGAGGCCATGCGGTCTAAGTCAGCAACTCCTCCAAAAGTCCCTGCTCTAGTAGCAAACAGACCCCCCTCTTCAACGCCACCATCTACCTCTATTCCGTTTCGAAATGATTCCGCTAACACCTCCTCCTTTAACCCCCAAGGACAATTTAGATATTCGTTCCCTCTCGAAGACGAGACCGCTCTGAAGCGCCTCTTAGATCGAGTCCTCGCAACCACCGTGCCGGTTCCGGTTCGAGAGCTCATCGCAGTGGCTCCCGAAGTCCACAAGCAACTCAAGGATTTATCAATGGAAAAGCGTGTCCCTGTCTCCACTAACACCGTACAGGTCAATGAGCTCGCCGGATGTGACCCCGGCGAGGTAGACCAGGCCTTCGGTGATCGCGTGCACCAAAGTGATGATGGACTAATCGTGGCGCACCACTCAGTGCCACTTTAGTCTCTTGAAGCAAAGATTGTCGGAACCGGTCAGTCTATCCTCAGAGTCCTTGACTCGGGCTCCGAGATAGTCGCCATGCCCAAGCGGGTGTGGGAAGACCTCGGTCTACCGGTTCGGTCCGACCATGTAATGACGATGTCTAACGCCAACACCAGTACCGAGTCTACTCTCGGCGTTGTTGAAAATCTCCGCCTGGACTTCGGTGCCGGCGAGATTTGCTTACAGGTCCAGGTAGTTCCAAGAGCTAATTTTGACTTATTACTCGGACGACCCTTCCATTGTTTACTCAGCGCTTCTACTGAAGACTTTCCGGACGGCTCTCAGACAATCACACTTCGTGACCCCAACTCGGGAAAGGCGTACAAGTTACCCACTCGAGCTTGGACCGAAGGATGTCCGCGTTGCCGACGCGGACTATTTTGTTCTAGTCACCAGTCCGTCGTTGAAATGGGTTTTTAGACATCGATGATCCACCGAAAGGTCGGGGAGAGCCCCATTTGAACTATTCTTCCACCTCGTCCGCTTCTTTTTCCGTTTCGGCATTGTTAGACCGAGGGCCGCTCTTGGCCCTGAACCTATTTCACTATGCGCCGTCCTTGGCATATCCGTTCCTCTCTTCTACTCAATCGGTTCTTTCCCCATCTCACATTTCTGCCCTTCTCGATACCTATTCTTTTGATTTTACTTCTCACTCACTTGCTTACAAGCCCATAGCCAAAAAGGTCCGGCCAGTACTGGCTCCTCTTGAGGAGGAGTACCGTGTACTCCACTGGTTACCTGACGACCCTCTGGCTGGTCTCAAAACCTTACCAACTAACCCCCCAGATTTCGTCCCCGGACAAAGATTCACACAGGAACGCACCGATGCGCTTGACCTTGACCCGGCCCAATGGCTGTGGCCCAAAGAGGTCAAGTTAGTCCGGTGGATGGTTCTCAATCATGAGACTGCTTTTGCATGGACCGCTACCGAATGCGGCCGATTAGACGATCAGTATTTTCCACCGGTCAAGATACCTACCGTTCCTCATACACCATGGATACTCCGAAACATTCCTATCCCGCCTTCATCCTGGGATCAAGCCATACAGATTATCAAAGACCGTATTGCCTCCGGTGTGTACGAACCGTCTGCCGCAGCATACCGGTCATGCTGGTTCTGCATGCTCAAACAGGACGGTAAAACGCTTCGGCTCGTGCACGACCTTCAGCCCCTCAACGCTGTCACCATTCGGGATTCTTCGGTCCCTCCCTTTGTAGAGCACCTAGCCGAGTCGTTCGGCGGGTACGCGGTCTACGGC
>JBBPSD010000191.1:0-41052 GCA_038093415.1 Xerocomellus chrysenteron | reverse complement strand
CGGAACACGTTGCAGTGTTGCACTACATTTATACGAAGAAGACGGGGGAGAATCCGGGGTGGTATGATGAGGTCGAGGACTCGAGGTGGCGGGTGCGTTTTTGAAGATGAAGATTACGCGGTAGCGTACGATGGACGGGGACGGACCGTGATGGACGCATGTTCGATGTTGTATTTTCATGTTGGGATGTCGTTGTTCGATCGATCGTTTTTCTTGGTTCTTTTTTTGTGTGCGTGTGCACGTGCTGCCGCGGTCATGCCACTCCAGTCCTTACTACTCTCTATGATATTTTCCGTCTGTCTCTTTTGTTCGTTGTGAATAAGATACCTTTGTCCAGCCAAGTACGAGCTGTTGGATACATTACATAATTGACTGTGATTAACAATCGTGGAATACGAGACACGCACGTTTCCGAGGCGGCATCTCACCGGGCAACCTCGGAAACGTAACAAGCCGTCTGAATCACATAGGCCAAGAGGGTATGGAACATGGATCGCCTCACTGATCAGTGGTCGGTTTGGGTAGTGAAATAAATTAATGTATATGATACATGACACTCTAGTTGCTAGTGATACAACAGACTATATAAAGCCAACATTTAAACGCCACTCCATGGAAAGATGTCTCCCTAGCGAAGCCAGTCTAACATGGTATGAAACAATAGAAAGCGGCAGCGAACGCAACAACGAAACGATCGATAGTGTGAGATTAATCCCTGAAACGCCGACATCGCCTTTGGCACGACCCAAGCTGTTCGCCAGACATGGTTACGGGGCGCGGGGGTCATGTCAAATCTCCAGTGGAACGGCGTTGCCGTGCGCGCGTCCCTTGAATGGTTTTCTGTACCTTGGGTTGGATATGTGTCGTCTGGTCACTCGATGTGGTTTGCGACGAATCCGTGACTGCCCAACCTAACGAACCAAGCTGTGCATAGATTGGCAATGAGCGACCATCGTGCGATGGTAGCTATGCAACTCACGCTCACATGATCCGTGCCGTTCATCTCTGCCCTGAACGCCTCACGAACGAGGAAGGTGTCCAAAACAAAAGGTCTTTCAAGAAAGACGGGAAAAATGAAGTGACGACACATTTGCGTTACGTTGATGACACTCACATTCGTGTAGATACATACATACGACCCATGGGTAAGTATGGCGAACATGCCGTAGAGGGTCGTGTTCGGGAGAACGACAATGATGATCAAATTGCACATGGAGAAAATGCCGGCGAAGAGACCCGTCTGGACGAATAAGTCGGTTCAGAACCGTATCTGTCTTGCGGAAACCAGTTCACGAGCGGCAGAAAACGGTCACCAACGTAACTGGTGATTGTAAATTAGCACCTTCACGTTGTAGGTCGGAATCAACAAGCATACTGGTGATGAACGTGCCCACGAAAACCCGCACGGACAAGTCGGCAATGACGAAGTGAGTAATACGGCGTAACTCAGACAAACTAAATGTTGGAATCAGTGTGTGTATTATCACATCCGTGAGACATACGTGTTAATGATTCACGCCTCTACGCTGGTAACGACGCCCAGAATGAACGAAAAGGTCGCCAGCAGGATGACCACGCCACATAGGATCTTGCTACAGGTCAAATGCCAAATCCTACGACATGCCGTAATTCAGTTTGAGATCGAATTTGTATAGCTGTACACTTGCCTGGACCCGAGATATAACTGCGTCACCAGGGAAGCAAACACAGCACCGGCGGGGTAAATTTATATGCCCATATATTCACTTCGAGGGCCGTTAGGACCACATCAAAAAAGGGGAGTGATCAGTTACCTGAAAGACCTGCTGGATTATCATAGTTTGGAACACTGGAATGCACTCAACATGACGTATAATACCATACAGTATAAACAATTGAGCGATTTCCCATGGTCAAATCGATGGTACTCACGAGATACTGTGGAAGGTATCCAAGATGAACAGGAAGAGCACCATATACCTAAAATCGCCCGTCACAACTATATACTCGTGGATCGGTGACGTACCGACCTTACCACTGGTCAATCATTGAATACTGGAGTCACGGTGGATCCACCTTTGCTGAGTCCACTCACTCGTCCGGTAGTACGCCGCAAATTGGTACGTGACAAGGCCATATAGGAAAGTGTTGACTGGGTTGGCAACCGTGACGGATCAGTCGGATCACCGACGTCGGTGCTACAAACATCCGACACTCACAGAATACGCCAACTATCATTCAATCATCAATAAAGTCATCGCTTACATCGAGTACGTCGTTGCACGAACCGAGAGTTGTGTCATACAAGCCCATCCTGAGTCAAGGAGGGCTGGACGACTGAACAATGATTTTGAGCGGGGGATGGGGTAGGGGGGATGACCTGATCCTACACGTTGGCATTGCAGATATGTTCACGGAGGACTCCGGGCCCTTGACAGAGCCTCGAGCTCCGATTCATCCGCAAAGTTACAGTTTACTGACGTGACCACCCCCGTTTGGCAGGGACTTAACGTTTTGGGATCGCTTAGATGCTTGTGAGCCAATGAGAGCGGCTCAGGGCATGAGTACGGAAAAAATTCTTTGAACTGCCGTTGTTTCAGCTGCCAAGTTTTCGCCTCGAGATCCCGCAGGATACCGCCAAAACAATAACTCCCCGAATGAGCGCGAACCTAGTTTGCAATGAGGCCCCCAAAGGCTGACGATTTGATGCCATGTTCCCAGCATCGTTGACCCTGAGAGGCCATAGTATCTTTGGTTTGGACAATCCGGTTTTCATTCTCTGAGGCGCTAAAACAAGTTCAGATTGCTCGTCGCAATCTGATTCCTTGTGAGTGCTTCAAGTTGTGCTAGGGAAACCTGAAGGCTCGGAGGACGCTGAGCGCTCCGGAGCGTACCGCTGAGAGTCTGCGTGTCTACAATACATACATAGTGCATTAGGGTTGTCCATAGTACAACGGACTTGTACATACTTACCATCTTCAAAGTTCAGGAGAAAGGTTTACGAGTCCGTGAAGGGTGCCCTGCTGCACTACTGTGAACATCGCCGATGAACCCCCTCGGAGTCTGAGGCCATCATCTGCTTGCTCCTCAGGGTCTTCGTCAATCCATTGAGCAGCGCATTAATGTCTTCAAGTTCGTCTCTATCCGAGTCTCAGCGTTGGTGTCGTCCGAGCCTGAGTCGTCGTCGCTCTCCTTTTCATGCACTTTCCGAAAACGGATGCACAGGATCAAATTTCTGATCCCGGCAAGGATTCTATGGTTTTTGGTCGACCTGGGTCTTTGACCGCCGAACGTTTTCGTGGTGGTGTGCCGTCAACTGGGTTGGTCTGTGACTCTGTGGTCGGGAGTCGGGACAAGGTCAACGGTCCAACTTGAAGCTCGACTTCGGCACAGACTGGTCTAGTCAGACCGACAGGGTACCGGCAAGGCCACAATTTATTCATTCCCAAGGTATAGTTTTATCCAATACTCGTAGTAAGCCTTGGTCGAATGTACATGGTCCAAAATGAATGGTCCAAAATGAAAAGCCTTTCGAGATCGGAACCACACCAAAAAGCGAGTATAGTATTAGAAATCGAAGTCTATGTGTTAGGCATGCTATGACCAGCATCTTGCAGCCCGGTCCGTGCGTATCGTGTATAAGGTGTCCGGCAGCCTCACATGGATTCACTGCGCTTGGATGGTGAAGGGTTGGCTGAGGTCGCCAGAATCACCAAACACTTGGAGGAGCAAGTCAGTTACGATAGTGTTGCTCATGCAGGGCGACTTACAGACGACTTGGTACAACCCAGTGTCGACAGTGGGAACTTGGACTTGGACTTGCCCAAGTCGAATATCGAAACCGCTAGCCAGCTCATAAGCTAGAAGCCCGCTCAGTGCTGATGCTAGGTGAACTGGGTAAGAGGCCTACTGAAAAGGATGGCGCCGTTGCTGACGAGATATATCTGGCCGTTGGTGTTGGTGATGCTTTCAGGGGGATTGCTGTTATTCCTGCAAAGAGCATGATATGAGCAAGCACGGGGTTTAAGAATGTGTTAACATACCAAGTGACATCTTGCTGCAGTCCTGGGTACCAAATGGTGTCAGCCTTGGGGTAAAGGATCTTCGGGGCCCACACGTCGAACTGTACGGGGTTTAGGGCCTCGGAAAGGGGCAGGGAGGCTGCGAGTGTAAGTAAGCTGATGAGACGCATGGTCCAGTTCATGATGGCTGAATGACCAACTATGACACCAGAGATGCATATTTGTACCTGCCAGCGTCTGCCCAGATGACCTCGGAAGTGTCAGGATGACAACCGTACCTCAAGTCTGAAACAACCTCTCAGCGAGATTAAAAATCGGAGCGGCATCAAGAGGCCTTGAGGGCTTGGAGACTGCAGAGCCAATCGTTGTGTGTCAGAAGTGGTAGGGCCGCGGCAGGCCGCGGCCCAATGCATGATGCATGAATCGCACTCACAAGTGGCCATGGTGTTTCTGGACAGATTAGTTAGCTTGAAGACTTCAAGTTGGCTCTTGGATCGAACCGAGCTACATACTGGTAGTGCTGTGCATGTGTACAATGTGTAGTGGCAGCGGCTAATGGAGTGTAGTCTCGGACCGGCCATTTTAGGACATTCAGGGCTGACACCAGCGCTGACTCATCCCGTTGCTTCCGCATCCTACCGAACACCCTCAGGGGTGTGGACTAAAACGGCTGGTGCCCGGACTAAATGGACGGCCGCGTGCTACTACGGCGAGACGAGAACAGATACGAATCCTGCCGCTGCAATTCCGCCATGACCAGCAGAGACAGCCGATGGAAAAGTTACCAGACTACAGGGAAAAGCCATAAGCCACAAAAGGCTGGGTGAACTATGACTCGGAGCGCATCGGAGACCACTTGGCAGCTTCAGGCAGCTTCACCGACTATCCGCCGGCGAGTAACCATTTTCGTTTAGCGTATTGTATTTTCCCCGCCTACAGTTACCTGACACTTGACGACGAGCGTTTGACCCGCACCTACCGCGTTGTGACATCGACGAGACCCTGAATATTGTCGGCCTGCACAGAAATTCTAGTCCCCAAGGCCCGCGGTGAAGTACATTATTTCAATAGTTTCTCCATGAATTTCCCCTGCCGAAACACACACTAAAGGATAACCTGTAATCAGCCATGCAACATCCAAGAAGCGAGGCTTGTCAAAGCCAATGCATAATGTGGACTAGCGATCGGGCACAGTAAATACTATGGACACATTCACGACAATCGTAACATGTCGGAGCTCAACTTATCGTCTTGGCCAGTTCCACATCGCGAGTCCTCAACTACTATAAAAGATGATCTGTTTTCCACTTTAAACGATTCCGATAATTCCTCTAGTCACCTCCCGGTCTACCAGGTCTACCGCGCTCGAAGATGGCGACCATAGGCCAGACACGTATCGACCAACAGATTTTTCGATTGGCGCTGACTCCGGAATCAGTCTGGAACGCAGTCGCGCCAGTTTCTCGCCTGCCACCGGAGATCCTTGCCTGTATATTCGTCTATTCCGCCCGAAGGTACTACCACGAAAACTGGGATGACACGGGCGTGCCCGAGTGGGCCAACGTGTCGTATGTGTGCAGCTGTTGGCGTCGCGCCGCGTTGAATTGTCCGACCCTCTGGAGCTACATGTTTGTAGCGTCCCCCACTGGACTGATGTGTCGCTCATCCGATCCAAAGAAGTACCCTTGCGGGTGGGCGTTTACTTATCTCCGCTACACAGGAAGACGGCGCTGGAGTTTATGAAACGGGTGACTCCACATGTGGAACGGTTCCGAGAATGCTGCCTCGACCTCCAATCTGACGATGCCGAAATAGTATTGCCAATGTTGTCCTCGCGATCTGCGCCTCTCTTACATACCCTGGCGATCACTCTCAGGCACTCCCTATATTACTGGAATGAAATGGATGTGGACGCGGAAGTGGAATTTGACGTGGACGACACTACTCAGGCTGTCAACCCGCACACCCTTTTCAATGGAGACATCCCCGCACTCCGTGGTTTGCATCTCAGAGACCATCTCACTTCATGGTGTCCGCCCAACCTCGGTGGGTTGACGGTCCTCCGCCTGCGAAACCTGCACTACTCCGTTCGACCGACCATGGCAGACCTTAGGGCGATACTCAATCGCATGCCAGACCTTGAACTGCTTTACCTCGAGAATGCGATTCGCGGTGGTCGCTATAACTCGGCCTCTCTCGGCGCTGGGAAGGTACATTTACCCCGGCTTGCTCCCTCTTGATTGTCGCATCCTTCTCGAGACTCGTCCGGTTCCTGTCTTGAATCGATATTCCAGCGACGACGCAGGTCAGGTTGGGGTGTCGTCTCGAAACTCGCACCAACGCGGACGATTGCGCGCTATTCTACGCCCTTCTCTCCCAGAGGTTCAGTAATTGCGAGACCGAGGCAACTTCTGTCGCAAAAATTCATAGATTGGTGGTGGTCATGGATAACTCGCAGCGATACATGCTCATCGTCTTTAGCGCCTCCGGACGTACATGTGGTCGCCGAAGGTGCAACTAGTCGCTCTACAACGATTGCGATTGCGATATCCCGCTCAAAATCCACATTGAATGGCGACCCCACACCGAACATTGGAACGATCTGGTCGTCGGCATCTGCCGCAGCGTGCCTCTGACACGTCTGAGAAATCTCATCCTGGATCGTTGTCATCTCCCATCGGCACTCTGGTTCGATATCTTCTGGCATCTCGGCGAGTTATGGTTCACTGAGTTGATCGGTGGCGACTTCTCGGACTTTCTCCTTCCCTTTCGCTCTCGTCTCGGCCTCTCCTAGAAAACGCGGACAGGCCAACGGATCAGCATACCAGCCAGCTATTCGCCAATCCGAGCATGCACGGAAGCCATGTGCGCCCCTGCGTGGGATTCGAGTTAGAGTCACATCCTTGTGTGGTATACAATAGTGTACAATTGGTTGAAGAGTGCGAATCAAGTCATGGGCCGCAGTAGCGAAACCCCCCACGATTTCCGGATCGACTCTCGCGCGGCGACGCATCCATGGAGCTGTGTGCTGTATATCACCAAACGCAGATCGATAGACAAGCTACATAGTTCAACGGATGACAGAATTTCAAGTTCACTGTCATACAAATCCCCGAGCGTATTCCCGCAACTTCACCGTCGTCCTCTCCTTCAAAGTTTTCCCCATCAATGCCTATTCTTCCGATACTTCTCCCTCGCAATCCTCACACGCCTCGTCATCCGGTAGGAGTCTCGCACACGTGTGCACCCCAACTTGTTTGACCACTTGCTCTAAGTGTCCAACCTCCCTCTGGCTAAACGAGAAGCTCCCGTTGATCAGGAACAGTATGAGTCCATGACCCGCCGCGCGAGCGCTTCGCGGAAGAGTATCGCGTCAGCTAGTTTCTGTCCCAATCCCAGAATGTCTCGTCGGTCCTTCAATAAGTGTGTGACATATAGATTTTACTCACACTGGAGCATCCCTTCGCTCGGACTCAGTTGCTTCCAGCACTCCCTATATATGTCCATAAGTTACATCGCACAAAGTCCAGACAAAGGGACGTCCTACTCACCGTCAATCGCGGGTGATGGGTTCCTGGAAGTAGTCATCCATGTGAAAGTCCGAGTCGGTCGGAATACTGTTGCTATACAGATGTCTTTGGGTCCGCAATCTCCACGGTATTGATGACCAGATTGAGCGAGGATGCCACGCGCAACATGGATGGCGGCGGGGAAGAGTACGGCGGAAGGTCAGACGCATGAGGTCAGACTGTGAGAGATGGTAGTACGATCTAACCTCCGACTGCCAACAAATTATAATTTTATGCGTTCAATGAGGATAAACGACATGCTTCGTGGTATGAAGCAGAAACGGCTCAATCCACAAGAGAAAGTATTTAACAAACGTACCTCTTACGGGAGTTCCGTGTGCGCGTCACGCGCACTAGCGTAGAGTCACAGGTGCCAGTGAGCTACGTTGGTATAGAGCGTATATTCTTGTAACCAAATGCTACGTAGGGTCGACGAAAAGATGACTCCGGGGTATCTATGTATATCCGTATTAGTGATGTGCCAGTGTAACTGTAAAAGAGTTATTGATCAAACTATCTGAGACGAGACTGTTGGAGAAGCGTCATTAATTCCTAGCGTGAGACCACTTTACTTCCACGTCAAATTGTCCATCGCGGACGGTTCATAAACCAATATCGCCGAATACTCTTCTCCACATTAGCCTTGCTACTTCTTTCCTCTCCCGCACCGCACCACCATTCCCAAGCATGGACTTGTTCTCGATCGCACGACGGGAAATGTATGGCATCACCTACGACAGTTAGTTTCAATGAAACCCTCCTAAAAGTCTAGAAAAAGACTCAAAGCAAGACGAATACCCACCTCCACAAGTGCACCGTAGGGAACGTACTTGATAACACACGGTGTGATGCTCTCTATACGCCTAACGAGGTAATTGGTGAGCGAATCCGACATGCCTGCAATGAAAGAATATGAAACAGACGAACTACGAAGAGGTAAGAGAGGTGGCCGTACCGTATAACTGGCCAAAGGTAAGCCTTTCCGCGACGTCAGATGAAACAGTCACAGTTCCTTTGTGATTTCCGTCGGTACTCGCGGCGTTTTCGTGCGCCAGGTCGTTGTTAACCAGCTCCCCAATTATCAATTCAGACGAGATCCAGTTGTGAGTGCCAAAGAGGACACCAATGTGTGGCGCACGACCTGCAGATAACCTCACATCGTCGGCAATGGCTCGTACAAGAAGGGCTGCACATTCATTGTAACAGGCGTCCGTGTCTGATTTAAAGGGATGGACCGGCGGGTATGGGTCAGGTGATATTGCTACGGATCCTGATGTGCTCGACGAAGCTGCTGCAGAATATGCTGCAAGCTCGTGGGTGTGATACGCACCCCTCACGAGTTTAACACCCAGTGCGTAATTGTTCTTCCGTGCGAGTGCAAGTGAGCGTGCGAGATGGGTGGGCGTTCTAGCATAGTCATAGGGTTAGTCAGTTGAACCGAGGCGGCCGTTAGTTGAAGGAAACGGGAATTAACCTTCTCAGATAGGCCTGATATGTTACGTAAACTATAGGCTGCAGCTCAGCCCCTTGAGCATTCCTTGGTCCAGACGCCAATCTACTCGCTAGACCGCGGTGATAAGGAAGCTTGTTAAAGCGCTCCATTAATGCATGTCCAAAAGCGTCGATAGCGGGTTGATACCGGCTACTTGCCATGTAAGTATACGAACACGTCGACGATCAGAACAAGTACCTGTGCTCGGCGTCAAGGATAATTCTGACGCTTCGCTCCTTGGCACGTGTGCATATCCTGTTCAAGTCATGGTAGAGTTCTTTGAGATCTTCCACGTCCTGCGTTGTCAATGGCGAGCCCTTGGGAATCCGACCATGGAGAACTGTAAGATCCGAAGATTCGGGGGAGCCAGGGTACGGGACCGGCGGACTCAACGCGGGTCGGGTGTGCGTTAAATGGAGAGACAGGTTGCGTAGCGCATCCGCATTCGGGAGGAGAGCCGTCTACGCCAGAGCATCAACATACGAGATAGGTCGCAAAAACCGCAAAGATTACCCACCAGCTTCATCGCAACCCAAGTCCGCCTGCCCGCTACTCCTTGGGTACCGAATTCATCCTCGAAATCGGCAGCCACGTCGATGCTCCTGATCATCTCTGCAACGATACGTTTGTGAACAGGTTGTTCGTTCGGCTTTCCAGAACTTGCACCCTCGTTACTATGATGTGTAGTACCGGCAGCCTCGTGCTCGTCTACTTCCACGCTGTACGCGAATAGGGCACCCTTGTTCTGGTTCCGCAACGTGGAAAGCAGGGGAAGGGCTGCACGAGCTGTTTCTCCGCCTACGAACTGGGGTGGAGAAGAATCAATTAGTGGGCATGCAAATCGGATGTGGGGTCCGTACCTGATTGAAGAACGTCCGCCTCACGACGCCCTCTACGACTGTCCCTACCAAGGGAACCTTCAGCAGCGTATCGAGTATCTCGGGTGCGTGGTCCACGATCGTCTCACACGAGGTGAGCCCGTATACAAAATAGGTGCGGAAAAGCGTCAGAAGAGGCGGCGATACATCGTGTTCAGGTCGTGAGGTGGTCTCGGCCAGCTTGAAGGGTGGCGAAGTACATGACCTGGCGTCGGAATATAGACCGAGCACCGCGGCTCCAGAAATGGCGGATGCGAGGAGGAGGGTTGTTCGGACGGGGTGTCGGGTGCGTGTCCGAGGCGGTAGAGGAGTGGAATACAATCTCTGCGCAGCATGATTCCAAGACCTGTTAGGGACACGAAAAATAAGTAGTGCTCGTCGCATCAAGTCTCGACAGGTGTGAATATGGCGCGATGTCCTGCTTCCACGCACCAAGTTAAAGGTAGGTCTGAGGTCCGGTGCCAGACCAAGCAGTGAACGTGTTATAAGGCCCAGCCCGCATAAGGTCCTTCCGGCCAGCGGCGTGCAGGGCATCGGGTCAAACAGCTGTGGTAATTTGGCCAACTACTTGTCATGTTGAATCCGGTCGACTCGTGGTATGTAACCAGTAACTCGGTGCAAAACAGAAACTGCTATGTAGTACACATTTCCTACTTGGCCGATTTCATTTCTTGTAGCAATTTGTCTTCCCAACAGTCTTTCAAGTTTCCCCTTCCGGATCATCAACCGATGCATCACTGCCCAACCAACTCCCTGAACTCGACTCCCCACTGCTCATTCCTCTTCACATCATCCACGAACGCCTCAAACTTTTGGGTTCCGCCCGTGGCCGATGCACCAGCTGCACTGCCGATCGCCACAACTTTTATCAGAGCAGCGACTGCACGCATAGTGCTCCTCCTGAGTTCTGCTGCGCGCTCCAAGTCTTGTTTAACGGTGTCCTTGGTGACAGGTGCCCCACGCATGGTCGTCTCCAGCGCAGGCGTCAGCTCATCCAAGTTGGCGATGAGGAGAGGCGTGCATAACGTCAGGGAAGAAAGGCGGGAGATGAGAAGATGCGATAGTACTTTGATTTCATCCGACGGATCTGTGAGCGCAGGAAGAAGGTAGGTAAGGTACGTCGGAAGGTCGAGCTTCTGGAGGCATGTATCCAGCTGTTCGGGATGCGGATAAGTCGCCAATGCAAAGTGAATGTCAGCGTTGAGCTTACAAGTGTATAAAGTGTCTCCCAAGCGGTCTTGCGTGCGTCAAGTCCGTCATCAACTTTATGCGTCCATGGACCCATTTGTACCGTCCGAATAAGTTCAGGATTGACCTTAGTCTCGGCGTAGAGAGTAGGAAGAAGCGTTGGCAGGTGATCTCGAACAAGATGTGGTTTCGTCCGTGCAGCAGAGTTGAGCGCGGATAGCGCGAGGCGACGAACCGTCTGCAGGGGAGATGTCAACCGTATTCACAAAAATTAGGCGAGAAATCACGCACCAAATCGGTATCTTTCATCAAGCTCAAGAAGTCCATGATCAGTGGTGCAAGAAGTTCGTCATAAGAAGGGGAACTTTCAGCGAACGTGTATCGAATCGCTGATACAACCGTGGCGCGTACAGCTGGATTCTCATCGCGTATACATGCGTGGAGCTGGGGAAGGTAGCGTGATGGGTGTGTAGTCGTGAGTTTGCCTAGGCACGCCGCAGCAACATTCCGTGTCGATTCTTCCGAGTCTGAAGTAGAATTGTGGAAAAGAGGAGTCCAAATAACGTCTGCAACGGGTTCTAATTGTCCGTGAGAGCAATGGGTTACAACCTGCGAAGAATGATATCTTTAGTCAATGATCGACTCGGAGAGAAACGCTGTAAACAACCTCTTTGAGCGCGTGAAGAGATAACAGTCGCTTGGATGGGTCCTGCTCCGCAACTTTGAGGATAGCAGGGAGGAACAAGTGTAAGTTCCCGATCGCAATGTTTCCTTTGTTACAAGTCAGCGGAGGACACTGACTACGACGGTGTTACACTCACCAGCTGCGAATGCAGCCGCAGTCCTGATCTCTTCTTCCTCAGCAGAAAAGTGGTAGATAGCATTGTCGAACACGCCGTGTTGGATAGACATATCGCTGAGCAGTGTGAGGTGACGCATCCTCCAGACAAACACAGATACTTACATAAAGCGACCTAGCTCTCCCAAGATCAACAGGCTGAGGACAACGGTCAATGGCTTGGCTTTCGATGATTTCTATTCATTCATGCGTTCGGATGCTCACAAACGAGACAAAACAAAAAACCATACCTTAACAGCTTTGGAATACTCTGCAATCGTCCCAGCAGCAACGCCTTGGGCACTCCTGACGACCTGCCCAATGCACTTTGCGACGTTGGTTGGGTTTGCCTCCGCCTTTGGAGACTTTTCAACACCGATGACAAGGTTCGGAACCACATGTGTCGCAATTTGATTGTCTGCCTGAACCAGGGCCGAGAAGAATGCAAGTAAAGAGTCGAGAGCCGCACCGGAAACGAGGGGCGAATGGGCGATCCGATAAATATCGGCAAGGAGTTCTTTCTCAACTACCGGGAACGTGATGGAAGGGGACAATTCCAGGAGAAGAGCGAGAATGGAAAGTGCTTGCGAAAGCAAAGAGATATCTGATGTGCCGACGTAAAGCTTGATCTGAGGAATAAGAGAAGGTGGGAGATCGGCAGGTATTCCAGATTGATATCTATCGGATGTGTTTGTTGAGCCGTCAGGAAGGCCGGAGGAGAAATTTACCCTTTAAGTAACGTGTCCAGTGCAGTGAAAACCTCTGGCTTTCCACCCCGTCCACTCTTCTTCAGCAGGACCATGATCCATTCCAAGCAGGAGTTGACCCATTGGTCACCAATATTCACGTCCCGAGCAACCCTTGTGACAACCTTGACCGCACCAGCAGTATTTCCAGTGGTGCGGCATATCGCCTGCCACTCCTTTCCGCCTTTGGACTTCATCATATCTGTGGCGGATATCCACAGGTCGGCCACGCAGTCCTCCGCACAACCGCGCACCTCCGCATCCGTATCATGCGTGCTAAGTCGCTGCAGGGCTTCATCATAGACCCGCTCTGGCCAGTCAATGTTCTTCACCGGTCGTGTGGCATTTAGTAGTGCAGAGAAGACACGGAATGCTTCAGATGCAACTCGGGGGTGGCGCTCCCGGAGAGACTTGAGAAGGACGGACGTAAGTGTTGATAAGAACGGGCTAAATACTGCAGGTGCATGTGTCGAGAGGAAGAGGGCAAGGAACGAGAGACATGTCAAGTGCAATGTCGATGTTGTTGTGGTTGGTGACTGGGAAAGAATGCTTTTCGACGTCGCCACGATTGGTCCAACCTGACTGGATAGCGACCCTGGCAACACACCAAGGAGAGCACAGAGTAACTGGAAACCAGCCTGTACGGTTGCCGGTGGGGTCTTCGGCGGTTTTAGCTGACCGAGCAGCGCCTTTGACAATGCAGGAACCTGTGATCTTAGAAGCGTGTAAGGGGTCTCCTCGACATCCATCCGCTCTTCACTATCACGCTTCCTCTTTCCGCGCACAGTAGAGTCTCCTTCTAGACTTTGTGGCAGGCCACCGTACATACTCGTTTGATTGAGAAGCGTGACATAGGCAGCCCATACCTCGAGGCGGACCGTCTCTTCTCTGTCGTTAAATCGTGATATCAGGACGGGAGAAACACTTTTGTACAACGAGACCAGAAATTCTGGACGAGTAACAATCACAGCTGACAGTAGTTTTGTTGCAGAACGACGAATCTTGTACGAGGTATCTTCGTCGTCAGAGTATCTGCAGACAATCAGTATGCGAGACAGACACCACGGAACGTTAACGAACTGATCAAGCTCCCCATCCCCATCATCATCGTCAGCATCTACCATCTCCTCGTCTTCGCCATCGTCTTCGCCAGCATAATTCTGTGTGAAAAATGAGGAACTACTCCACGATATGCAGGAAATCTAACTTACAGGGTCATACTTGATGTACTGGATCCCTACTTGTATCATCGAATCTACGAATGGCGTGGCTTCTCCAGGTGACCTCAGTAGCAATGTCTCCAAGGCCTTGAACATGTAAGTGAAAACCAGAGAGTTCTAGATGCATATACGCTACCTGCAAGCAACCCTCCCTTAGCTCGTCGTCGTCACGTTTCACTGCTTGTAATAGGCCAGGTACGATGTCTCCTAACGACGGTGTCAACTGTTGCGGCGACTGCCTGAAGATCGCAGCGACGAGGTTCACTGTGGTCCTCTGTTGTTCCGGGTTGACGTTCGCTACAAGGAAAGGCAAAATGCTGTTCTGAAGTAAAGTCGAAAACAACTCTGGTGGAGCGACCGGGACAAATTGAGACAAAGTGGATATAGCGCGTTTTCTGACTGCAGGACGTGAATGTGTCAAGAGAGGAGCAATGGCGGCAAGCGGCTGCGGACTCAGAGAAGGATCAACGAAGTGAGCCGGAAAGCGGGCGATAAGGATCGAGAGTGTTGATAATGTCTCTAGTAGTGTCTCCGGGGGAGTGTCGGGCTGGAGTGAATGTTTGTCAAAGAAGCATTCTTCAGCTAACTTTACCTTACATTAGAAACTTGCCCAAGTAGCTTTGGCGTAAGTTTCGCACATGCCTTCCCAGCAATTTTGCCGTCTGGGGGCAGTTCCGATGTGATCGTCTTCAGCGCTGAGAGTGGCGTCAAAACCCATAACTTTGCATAATGTGTAAGTGCTAACCAAGCCCGGATATATCTCGCAGCTCCTCGTCCTTTCCGACTGAATAGTTGATAAGGCTGTCCACGACGAGTTCCATTTGGTTCTCTCTGATAATCTTGATAAGTTGCCCGAGACTGGAGTACCGTGCGACGCGATCCTTAACGTGAAGAAGCCAAAGCAGAACACGGACATCAAACACACCATTTGACTGCCTGGTTCTTGACCTCGGAGATTGTATCTTCGACGAGTTTGAGCACCTGGCGGAGAACTTTGTTTTCCGTGGTCTCGTCGCCGAAGAAGCTGTTTGGATCCTGCTTGATTTCCAGCATTAGATCGTTCAATCCCATGAACCTACGATTAAAGTCAGAATCAACAACTCTGACGCGTCTAGGGGGTGATCGCGAACCTGAAGTCCTGGTCGGTGGACTGCATCTAGAAATCCGGGGCAAAGTGAGCTGTTCATGTGTACGCGACAAAAACCATCGTTACCTTTTCCACCAAACTATTCATTAAGTATGTTTTCGTCATTGTAAAGCAAGGTAGGGTGACAGACGCGGATAGTGCTAGTGAGGGCGTAGTGGACAGGAGCCACTGGCTACCAGCGTACAGCCACCGCTTGTTCCTCTGACCAACTCTAGTCGAGCCTCAACGCATCCGCGCATCCGGGACAAAGTTATACTTGATGCTATCAGCAATTAACTGGCATCCAATGGATTACTGGACAATTCGAATCAGAGGTTGCCTATGCCTCCGTTGGCTGAGAGGTGCCCACGCGCAAGACGACCAGACCCGACGATGTTACTTACCCTCAAATGCTCTGGCCCAGAATATTTGACATGATCAGCTCCGCAAGTGAGCTCAACCTGGTAGCGACCCAGTACTCTAATTAACGTTCCTCCCAGCTCCACTGGTAGCTGCAGCGACCCTTTGTGGCGCCGTGAGACAGCAGCAGTAGTATATTCTTGAGCTTGCGGGCAACCTTGACAAGGCGCACAATACAGTTCAATCTGTCGATCTCCCACCATCCATGCAATGCCTTCAGGAAGGTTTTAAGTAACAGCTGGTTCTTGAAGAACTCACGATTGTGGGCGCACGGAACCATCCAACCATGCGGTATAGAGACCGTGCGTCTCCGTGTCCAAATCAAAATTTTGTATATGACCTTCAAATTATTTTCCCTTCACTAATATCTGATATTCTCCACAGATGTTGTGGTATTCACCACCCTTCAAAGAGTCAAGGACTCTGCGTACTTCTTTGGACAATTATTTTAAAGCAGTGCATGTTGCCTTCCTGAGGAATGATGACCTTGACGATCCAGTTTCTTGGATCATTCCTTGAGAAACCTGTCCGAAGTCATCCCACTCGTGGATCTATTGAAGTAAATGCAAAATGTAGTTTGCACAATTCGTTAAGTATTACTATGCAAAGTTGGATACAATCCGATAATGCCAAAGTGCGTGCAAATGTTTATATCTATAAATAGCGATGCAGATGAGTGTGGAAAATTAAATGAAGTTTGCAGATGAACCAATCAGCCAAAAGAAAAGGTGAAAAGACAACTCCTTCAAAAACTAACTTCATTATCACTGTCAGATTCTAGCCAGCCAGCCTCCGACAACAACTTGTGCGTGTGTTGAATGTCTGGTTTGATGTCTCCGTTCAGTGGTGCAAACCACTTTCGAACTCTGCTCCTTCTGATTTGGAACTCGACACACCAGAATAGGCCTTCATCCTGCGATTATGTCATTATGTAAATAATTCAAGGAAAACAGTGGGCGAGTTTTCTTACCGATCTCGTCTTCCCTTTCTTCACTTGGCCAACGACTTTGCCGGGATACCATTCGCCATCACTGGCACAAATCCATACACTTTGTCCGCTCTAAAACCAAATTCGCAATGAAATCAAGTACCTCAAACTTCTGGCGCTTACCTTGAAACGATACGGCCACGGCTCGTCCAGTTCGTCTGGGTTCGTTTCCGAGAAGATCGGGTCTGCCCAATCGCCATCATCCCAGGAGGCGAGGTCGACGGAGTGCAACTCGAATCTACGTTGAGCGGGACGCCCCGTCATACCGTTGGAAATTAGACTTTGTTGACCGTATGTTGCAGGAGACATGAATGCAGTTTAAGCAAGCTTGAGGGGTTTGGAATGCTGGGTATCGATCTGAGCCATGACTCTTATACTCTGTATCGGATGGACGTGAGTGGACAAGGCACAGGTCACCACAGCTTGTGGTTCCTTTGTTCCGTGCAGATCTGGAATCTGTGGACAAGCACTTTGATTGTATTGATCTGGTCGCCCGGGCCACCCTGGGAATACAATAGCCGTCATTGATTTTGAAAGCGTGCAATGGGCCACGAGTCTTGACGCGACTCGGGTGGTCTGTGGATGGGGACTAGCTTTGACCCACATGACAGCTAGCATTGATAGACTACTACAAAAGCACACGGCAGCTTTCTTTTAATAATGGCCTAGTATGACGTAGATCGACTGGTCGAACAGCTTTGTAGTTCGATGCTGTCTGGTGCTACTACTCCGCGCCTAATCTGAGAACGAGAGCATTCGTTCCCTCCACTTCCAGTACCAATACCATCCAAGTTTTCTGCGCATTCATCCAAAAATTCGAGAAGGATATCTTGGTACCGCCCACGTCCCTTGTAAAACGCAACGTCCTCGGGCCGTAAAAACCTTACTGCACTTGCCAGGCGTGCCGCGACACCTGGCTCCCGCGCGAGCTCCTCCACCTTGAACTGATACGTACGTGTTCCAAACACGATGGCACCGGTGTGGGAAAGTCGACGCAGGGTCTGTCTTTCGCTCCTGGGGCGGAGAGTCAAAGGGGAAACATACGGGAAGTCCCTTGCGCCGTTGCCGCGCCCGTGAGCAAAGCCCTCTTCCGGCCAGTTAATAGTTTCAGACTAACTGAGTTCTTCGGGATCAATATCGGGAGAGTTTCCTCTGTACCCAATCACGCCTCTGGAGCCCCCGGCGGGATGACCTGTATGGAATAATTGTTCCTTATCACCGGTTTGTCGAGAGTCAAACGTTGAAAGAAGCGGTTCATGCTGAGCTGCAACTTTTCCTTGACTGTGAGTAGACCGTTGAAGTGATTTACAACGTCTGCAGGAAACGAATGGTCTTACACTGAGGCACCTCACCAGAGAGGTGTACTTCGTCCAACGGCATTCCAATTTTGTCGCGCATACGCCAAAATCCTAACAGAGGTGAACAAAGAAGCCATCATTCAGGAGAAGTTAGGCGGTACAACGCAGGGCACAGACCTGGAACACATATGAGTCCTACCTGGAAGTAATACTTCCCGACCGTTCCTTATCCAATATAATGAGTAGTTTAGATTTTCATGATCCGCTGGTCGTATTACCTTCTATCATTATTGCAATGTCATCTTGCATCCTTGCTCAGTCAGTCGGCGGCATGAACGGTCAATCACAGCGGCAACATTCCTTTCACTTACGGGCGGTTTACTATTCTGAATGCTTCCTCTCCCATTTCCACGTCGTCCATTGATTCGAGGACCCCAAGATCGTACTTTTCCCCGGTCTCAACGACCTCGATTGTCTTGACTGGCATTTTGCCATGCCATGAAAGGGGTATACCTCCGATAGTCGGCGCAGTCTGAGGGGCCGACGCAGGGAAGCGTGAAATACGGAATGAGGATGGGTACCGTTGAGGCAGATACTCCGCGAGCTCGTACAGCAACTCTTATGGACTCATCCTTGTGGGTGGGAAGGACGCTTAGGACAGTTTTCCCGCAGTGGTTTACTCGGAAGGTGCGAACTCGTTGATGGAAGAATTTCAGTGGAAGTCCGCGGTCTCGTCGTATGGGTCGTTGTCATGTACGACAACCGTGCACAGATTCAACTTACTGGTATTCGTCCCATCTGAGGGGGCGATATGGCACGGGCTTAACGTCCCTTATCGGATGAGGACAGGGTATTACCTCTGGGTACTCAAAAGCTAGAGGGGTCCAGACTTTAAGTTTGGGATATATTGGAACCATGAGTAGCCCCTCCGTTGAAATACGTCTTCGACGTCTGACATAGTACCTCCCAGTGCCCGATCTCTGTTCGGGTCCTTCCCGAATCACGGGTTGTGCCAGTGGTTTCATATCGGGACTGCTCAACGGACTTCGGTTCGTTCCATGTCTTCTAGTTCGGCCCCATCTAAGAGCTCTACAGGCATAATAAATTGCGAGCGATTGGACGACAACTGGGAATAGGACATGAAGAAAAGCAGTCTTGCTGCCCTAGCCAATAATAGTTGTGAGACTCGTGATCCACGCATTCATGTTGCTGGTTTCACTCGAGCTGCCAGTGGAGTCAACGATAATTTAGCGCCGTTATATTCTCAGGTAGCGAAGGAGTACATATTGAACTTCTTCCCCGAACTCGCTACCTACTTTGCCGTATCTCTGCAGTACATATCATAATAAAAAGGGAGGATGGAAATCAAGCAGGCAAGCAGCCTGAGGTGGGGAGTGGGCGAGCGAGTGGGCTGGTGCCTGGTGCATGCAGATAGTGCGAGTGAATAAGAAGAGTGAGGACTTACGTGTAGCCATCTGCTCCGGAAGTGCATGTGCAAGTAGCAGGCTACGATGTAAATAGTGTACGACCCGTCGTATCCATCGTTTCATCGTCATGTATCATATGTATGTATCAAGTCCGATGGCAGTCGAGCTCGATCACTGCTCACCGCGTGGTGTTTTCACAAGCACTAGCATCTACGAGTCCAGTCACTGCCAATCTGCAAAAGTGTCGTCGAGTATTTGGTATGTTGACAAAAGGCGCTCTTCAGGTTGTCCCTATGAAGGGAGAGCTCTGATTGGTTGTAAGTCTGGGAAATTTACACGCTGTGCGAGGGCATAGTCCCGCCGCCGTCATTTCCCGATATGAATACGTACATGAAAACTTACAGCAGGCCTTCATCATGGGTTTCACTACTCAAGCCATCAACTTCGCAGAGCGCAAGCCTCCTTACGGGCGCAGCAGTGACTGTGTATTTAATCTCACTGCTCAGCAGGTTATTCAATAATCTGAGTCTTCTTGTTCTCACCCATGCCTTGGTAATTCTCTCTGCCCTGCCTTATTCTCAAAGGTCTGACATGCATGTTCCTTCCACAGGTGCTCGGACATTCTTCAGCATGCAGTTGCTCTTAAGCGAGCTGTTGTGACGCCATATACCTTCATGACTATATTCTTACCAGCCTGCTTCAGCTACTATGTTATGGCTATACTGGTCCAATTGCCGCGCTCAAACCTTTATCGAGCCGCACTCCTTCCTGCAGTGTTCTGGTTGACTTTCCGCGCCAACATGTCTCTGGATTTCTCGTGGAATTATCCAGGTTACGATTATCTCAATCAAGCACTATCGGTAAGTGTCGAGGCTTGGCCAGGATTGTTACAGGCTCAAACTCCGCAATCCAGCTGTGCATGTTTACCATCGCAGTGCGCAGCATGGCATGGGTGTTTGTACAACGGCCTTACGCTAGACTGCCGACCTCCAAGTCGGGAAATAGGCCAATCAATGATCACAACGGAAACACCCCTACCCTCACCGAGCATGGTGTCTCTGTCTTTTCCGCGATGTGGAATGCCTGGGATCTCTTGGTAAATCTCAGGGGAATTGGATGGAACTGGCCTCAAAGGATGCACATTTCAACGCCATATTTCCAAGTGGAATCCCGATTGATATTTGTTTTGCTTTCTCTCTTTCGACTCCCCTTCCTGGCGTTCGTATACGACATCTTGCGCAGATCTGTCCATTCGCTCGGACCCGACACGTTCGCAACACCAAAAGGTGGTACTATCTTCGATTCATCGCTAACTCCACCGGAGCGGTACATGAAAGCATTTATTGTCACGGCGCTTTCTGGTGCCAATGCCTACGTCAGCATCGAGTTAACCTACCAGGCACATGCGGCATTGTTCACGATCCTATTCCGGCAATACCCATCACAGTGGCCTCCTCTTTTCGATTCCCCTTGGTTGTCGACCTCGCTCACTAGTTTCTGGGGACAAAGGTGGCACCAACTCTTTCGTGAGTACTTTGTGGCGGTAGGGAGCAAACCCTTGGGAAGATATCTTGGACGAGCTGGGATCGTCATGGGTGCTTTCGCTGTTTCCGGTGCTCTGCATGACACCGGGTTACGGGGAATGGGTCGGGGCGCAGACACACTTCCAGTAGCGGGATTCTTCCTCATGAACGGTGTTGGGGTTGTGATGGAACATGCTTGGAAGCAGGCTACTGGGAGACGCGTCAGTGGAATCATTGGTTGGTTGTGGACGTTTTCCTGGCTTGTCCTCTGGGGACTCCCTATCGTGGATGCTTGGGCGAGGAGAGGCTTGATTGGATCTGTGCTTGTTTCCTTGAAGCATACGGACCTACTACATTGGATATCTGGAGGAAATGGGACTTCATAGACCCATGTCGTCGATTCCATCACTTTGTTCAGATTACACGTCTAGTACCACGAGTAGATGCACCGAGAAATTCTTGCCTATTTCAACATTCCCCTTGAATTTACACCTTGTAGAAACCCTGCAACCAATTTTTTCAATCCCCCCTCCTCAGCCGCTGTTATTTGACCAAAAGCGCGTATGCAGTGTCTGTACCAATATCCATTCAGAAATGGATGTGATTGTCTCAGCCAGTAGAGCGTGTAAAAGTCAGTCGGAATACGGTTATTCAACAGGTTATAACAGGAGTCCGTCTCGGCGATCTGCACCAGATTTTGCATAGACCGGTAGCCCATGTCCCCGGGAGTGTCGTAGTTGTCCTCGGGGTAGGTATCGGTAAGCAGGACCGACAAGAACAATCAAGAGCACTGCAAAAGATGAAGGCGTCTGCGCTGGGGGGCGTCACGGCATGGGTAGCACGACTGGCACACCGCTTTCCGGTGGCTCAGTTGTGCCCGCGAGAAAGAGAGAAGGAAGCATGTCGAGAGACACGAAGCACATGGTCTATCATGATGTATGATGTTCCGCGGGGCTGAGTGTAGGATGAGGACGGAGATTCCCCACCCTGTCCTGCAAACAAATCCATTTACATGTCCGTGTTCCGGAGTTAACACGCATGCGAGATCAAAATATTTATTCCGGAGTTCCACACTGACACAGTGAAAATGGGGAGTAAGTATGCTTCTCTTGGGTGCGAGTACGCCCGCCCGGGGAGAGGATTACTTTACCCCAAGATATACAGGCGGCTATCCCCTTCTCCTATTCCAGGCGAAGAGTATTACATGTTTCCGGTATGCGAGTCTTCTCCATAGGTCCATATGTGTGGGTGCGGGTTAACCCAAGGAAGCTACTCACAAGAGAGGGTGGCCCGCCGTTTGTGCGGAGGACAGCCTTTAAAATGGCACAAGCTGCCAACTGGGAAACGTGCGCGTGATGAGTGGCATTTATGCGGACATTTGCGGACGTATGCGGGGTCACATCAGACCCGTTTTTCAGCTGCCTCCGGGAAAGTCGGGCCTAATAATTGCCTCCTGTTGCCCGCTTCAGATCTAGATCTGAATCCTAGAAGCAGTGTAAGTCGCTCTTGCACTTGAAGGCGTGCTCGCACTCGCCTTGTCTCTGCTCTGAACAACCGAAAAATACCACCGTAAGCTACAAAAAGTTGTGATCTGCTCACCTGCAGGTACTTGAAATGATAGATCATCTCATCGAAAAACGAGTGGATGGCGAACAAGTGAAATATATGTCATTGTCTTATGAGTCAAGCATAGTCCATTATAAACAGAATGTCCCCTCACTGAATAAAACAGTAAGTAGTGTCATGACAATTTCAACGCAGCGTGGCGAACAGATAAGGAGAAATCGTAAAAAAAACAAGGTCTCAAAGGGGTGTATAAGCAGGGGGAGCCTCGCTAACGTTGTTCGAGGTTCCCGTGTTCATGGGGGCCAGTACGAGTGGACGTGCTGTCTTCGACGGTGGGATGGCGCCGGACGGATGCGGCGAGAGAGGGGATGCTGGGGGAGGAATCACGACTGAAGGGCTTCGAGGCAGAGGGGAAGGATGCAGTGGAGGAAGAGGTGACCCTACTACATTCCTCTGTGGGCTGCGAGGCGACGTAGGTGATGGAGGAGAGGATGGCTGAGACACAATTGTGATGGACTCGTCCCTGCGCACAGAGGTCCGGAGAGGGAGCGGAGTAACATCAAGCGATGAGATGGGCCTTGATGTGACACGCGAGGGAGCGCGCAGCGACACGGGTGATACTGGTGTAACCGGCTCTGGTATTGTGTGGACATTTGAAGATGAAGGCCGTTGCGATTGAGAATTGCTGTGACGTGTGTCATATCCGTGGGGAGGGTATCGGGGTATGTATAAAGGGGGTGGAGCAGGGGGATGGTACACATTATAGCCACTGGGATCTGATGCATAGGATTGCTTTGGTGGATTCGATGTTCTACCATAAGAGACAAGGGGTAATTGGGTTGCCCTTCCCCGAAGCCGCCGCCGCCGCCGAAGATATAAGCAGCATATGCTAAGCAATATAACCAGCGCCGCTGCGGTGATTTCAGAAGATTTTTGGCGTCGTGTTGGAAAGGACTAACCACAGGCAGTGATAATACCAATCAAAGTTTGTTGCGAAAGTCCGTCAAAAATGCCACCACCAATATCGCAACTAGTTGTGAAGTTCGAGCCACGACGTCCATCAATGTGGGGGAATGCGTATGACTAGCGAACAACTTACGAATCACAAGCCTGAGCAGAAACCACTGGAAGACATGATGACCACACTACAACTGCGAAAGCAATCTGACCGACAGCTCGAGCATCCTGTTGGCGCATAGCAAGGATGGGTGGAGATACTTAAGGACAGAACGACACTGTAGACTGACTTGCTGTGGGGGCTTCTTCAGATAATTAATACCCACCGGATGGATGCTGTACATGTATGTTCTTGGAAGGCACTGCCGCACGGCGTACGCATTGTCAAACTCCGCAGCCTTGTCAGGCGAGCGACGGGGCAAAATCGGGTTCCTCATCGGGGTCCCTCGGAGGCTGTGGAAAGCGTATCTGCGCCATGTTTTTTACCGCCTTGACTCGGGTCGGATGGTGTCGATGGGGTAACCAATAGTGACTGTGGACAGAGGGACAGACCATTGAAACCAAATCATCATGCATGGACTCGGGGCTGTGTAGGGTCCGTTACAAAGTACACGAGAGGGATCCTGACGTGCGAATGAGAAACTCAGATACTTTTCCGACAAGCTCTGGTGGAAAATTCCTCGACTTTCCAGATCTATACCAGCTTCACATGGCTGAAACAGTGCACCCAGGGGATTTGGGCAGGGAAGCCTTCTTGGTGAGAAAGAATGGCATTGACCGTGCGTTGCCCGAGTCGTTCAACCCCGGATAGATGTCCTGAATTCAAGCATTATTCGCAACAGAGTTTGTCCAAGTCCTTCAACATCGTAGTTCCGACGGTCATGCCTACGTCCACTACGAAGGCTCTGATAAACGCATGGATGAGTGGATACCAGGGTCCGAGTTGCGTCGCGTCGAACCGGACTCGGACGCTTTGCCATCGGGAACGAACAATGGAAAGCGAAAGAGGGAGGAATCCACCAGTCGCCTCGGTTCGCCGGCGAACTCTACACGGGCAAGTTCGTTAGAGACGACAATTCTCCCAGACGCACAAATCGCCGCAGCGGAGTCTCAGGACACCATGACAGAGGAAGACTTTGACGTTGAAAACTATAAACAGATCACTGCGCAGAGAAACTTTGATACAGTCAACTTTGGACAGTGGCAGATCAAAACTTGGTACGTGTCCAGCTCTCGGAAATGAGGTTGCTAGAAACATGCTTCCCATAGGTACTTTTCTCCGTATCCATTAACCGAGTCGGAAACCGAGGAGAGCAGTACTGCCCAAGGTAGATTCTCTACTCCAACACTCAAGACAGCAGGCGTCAATCGGCGTCCGCAAGCTCGAACTTCCGACGTGCTTGCCGGTAGCCTCACCCGCTCTCACCTGGCTGGTGAAAAGTCCCTTTTGTGGGTATGCGAACGATGTTTCAAGTACATGACAGAGGGATCAATATGGGAGTTACATGCTGTGAGCGCACCTTGCTTCCAATGTCCGACGGGATCAACAAAGTTGATATCTTTCAAGAAAAAGTGTGACAGAAGACATCCGCCTGGGAGGAAAGTTTACCAGCGAGGAGCACACACTATTTGGGAGGTGGACGGAGCCAAGGAAAAAGTGAGTCGACTGAATGTTCAATGTCCACTTATGTCGCCCTTATGTCTTTCATACAGCTCTATTGTCAAAATTTGTCGCTTTTCGGGAAGCTCTTCATCGATGTCAAGACATTATTCTTTGACTGCGACAACTGTAAGGATGGTTCTCTTTCCTGCACTCCAAACCCTCAAATTATGCAGTTTTCTTTTACATACTGACGGATGCGGATTCGCAACGAGACCATGTGTTAGGATTTTTCTCCAAGGTTGCTTTCCGCCGAACAATCTACGCTCATCTCTGTTGACACGCGATTGCAGGAAAAATTTTCTTACGATGACTACAATCTCGCTTGCATAATTGTCTTGCCTCCATACCAGCGCAAAGGGTATGGAATGCTCATGATAGAATTTAGTATATCACCTTCCATTTTTCGGATCTTAAATGTTTAACACACCATCAGGTTATGAATTATCTCGCAGAACTGGAAGAGTCGGTACCCCAGAACGACCGTTGTCAGACCTAGGACTACGCAGTTATCTCACATATTGGGTTGCAACTCTCATACGCTTCTTCCGGTGCGTTCTCACAGATAATTACGAAGTTTCTCCTCTTACCCTAGCGCTAGCCGTCTGTTGTCGGTATTGCCACCTGAATATGTTCAAGTGACTACGGACCAATGGATGCACGATATCTCACAGCTTCAGTCAAGTGAGGACGGCATGATTCGTAGAAAGCGACCAAAGGGATGGGATGGTGAAATCAGTGATGTCGCATCGACTGGGTCAACCCCTCATCACTTTGACGGTCCGTACCCGTTCGCTCGTGTTGTGGCGTTAATCCTCAGTGTTGTCGACAGAAGCGCTCAATGCACTCCGACGGATCGAAACGATATCAAATCCTGATGGCAGCGCAACGTCCCATGTAGTAGTTCAGTGCACGCTTGCTGAAATTGCGCGTGCGACCAACCTTCGGGTCGAGGATGCAGCTTTCGCTCTGAACGAGTGTGGGCTTTTTGCACGCGTGCAGATGGACGGCGATGGCACAAGGGAACAGATTGGTATCACGCGGGAGATGGTCGAAACGGTGGCGAGGGAGCGACGGGTCAAGGAGATGTGCATGAGCTTGGTGCATGTCTTATTGTGAGCTCATGTCAGGACCACTGTCGGACTTTGTCAGCGAACGCGTCTTGGGAGGCAGGTTCTTCGGAAACAGAGAAGGCATGTTGTATATAAACCGTAAAGCGTGATATGCATGATCATGACATGCACAGCATAAAAGACACAACGGGGACAGTTCACTCCTGAGTTGCCTCTTGTTCCACAGCAAGAATATCCTGACGCTTTTTTGTCAAACGCTCTGCACGACGTTGCCGAGCAGCCTGGGTGGCACATCAGTCAGTAACAAGACGAATGCTGCCGAAGACAACAGACCTTGTTCTTGACACGGCGAGCCTCCATCTGGTCGGTGAGGACTTTGGTGCGGTTCTTCTCGGCCTTGGCTTTGTGGATGTACTCCATGAGTACACGCTTGTTCTTGAAAACGTTACCCTTTGATTTCTGGTAAAGCGCGTGGTAGCTGAGGGAAAACCGGGGTGTGAGATGAAGAATCCGCGCGTGCGATATAGGGAAGAGCCCTACAGATGTTTATCGATCTTTCCCGCCTCTCTGTATTTCCTCAGCAACCGCCTCAAGACCCTTTGTCTCCGCATCCATTGCACTTTGGTGGGCAGACGAGCCTCGGCAGTACCCTTTCGTTTACCGGGTCCGGTGTGACGACCTTTGCGCTTTGCGGCAAGGAGCTCGCGTGTGCGGGCGCGGGAGTGAATGATGGTGGGCTTGACGATGACACGGCCCTCCTTGATGAGTTTCTTCACATGCGAACGAGAGTTGGCGTTGGCGATCTCTGCCTGCTCAGCAGGATCAAACCAGATTTTGCGCTTGCCGACACCGGCGACGGCTGCAGCAAGCCGTTTTTGAGAGCGTAAGTTGACCATGGCGGTGTCTGGAAAGGAGAAGCGGCTTGGTGAGTGCGACAAAGGGGGTGCAACGGGCCTACCTTGGTGTTGAGGTGTCGGTGGGGCGTCTTGCAAGAGTCATCACGGGCATTGGAGGTGGCTGATTGCGTAATCAAGCCACATACCTTAAATGGGTACAAACTGTACAGTCAGGATGCCGATCGGATGCCGTGCTGAATAAGCTTGCCCTGGTTGTGTTCCCATGCATTGTCGGGCTGTCGACCAGGCCAAATTGCGATTCGTCGGTGTATTTTTATACCCTCGTCGATTGCGACATGGTGGTGGAATTCATTTCGCAAGTGTATGTCTTCCATGACAAGAACCGCAACAATACCCCCACAAGAAGACGGTCACTTCGGACTCAACTCAATCGGACTTTCAGAAGTAACGAATCACAATATCCCCGCAGTCATGTGTTTTATGAGATGACATCAGTGGGGCCTCGTGTATGTTGCATGTAGGTACGTACAGTCTCCTGGACAACGTGTAGGGAACGTATATGAGGGTGTATATCTGTCTGAATCACATTCATATATCTGCATGAGTTGGGGTCGCCCTAGCGTTCGCCTCCCGTGAACTTGCCGCATTTGTCAAGCTCACGGCGCCTGGAGGAATGCTTAGTCATCCGGACCACGCTCCGGAGATTCGGTTTGATTGTGCTTCTTCGCCTCTGCCATCATTTGAATCGTCGTCCACATCGCCCCGTTTTGTTTTCTCTTCCGCAACTTTTCAAAATGCCATTGACGAACTGATTTTTCTTTTCTTTTTCGGGGGCGTCCTAAATCGTTACCTCACTGCCACCCCCGTCGTCCCTTTCTCTTTCCCTTCCCGCCATGGCTGTTCACGATTCGATAGATACCCCCCCTTCCTCGTCAGAGTGCGACAGTTGGAGTCGCCCTTCCACTCGTCCCCCAAGTCAGGCCCCAAGCCGTGCCCCAAGCGTGTCCGCTGGTGTTTCTGGTAACAAATTAGCTACCCCCGAGCCACACCAAGCCCCTCCGAAGGCCAAGCCCCCGCCTTCTCCCCAACCCAGCTCACGTCCCAGAGCTCCTTCGAGTGGCCACTCCGACGGTGGTCAAAAATTCACCCTCAAGGACCTCATCTCCTCCGCGCCTAAACTGAGTCGCAAGTCTTCAGCCAGGTCCACTGGCAGCAGTAAGAAGTCCGATTCGGACGGCGAGCGGAGATCCGTCGCCGGGGACAGTACAGCCAGTCTAGCACAGAAGTATGGCGTTTGCCAAAAGGTTGCAATCGGCAAAGGCGCTACCTCTGTCGTCCGACTAGCTCATAAATGGGATAGAACCGAAGAAAAGCTGTACGCTGTCAAGGTAAGGGGACCAATATTTATCACCGTCCACCGCCCATTTACCACCTGCTTACGCTTCCTCCCAAGGAATTCCGTAAGAGACGAAAGAACGAATCAGAGAAAGAATATGTCAAGAAACTCACCGCTGAATTCTGCATTTCCTCCACTTTGCACCATGTCAATATCGTCGAGACCGTGGATCTCGTTCAGGACGACAGTCAACATTGGTGTGAGGTGATGGAGTTCTGTCCGGGTGGGGATCTCTACGCTGCCATCAAGAAGGGAGGCATGTCAACCAGCGAGGTGGAATGTTGCTTCAAGCAAATCCTGACTGGGGTGTCATATCTACATAGTCAAGGCGTCGCCCACCGCGACCTCAAACCAGAAAATCTATTTTTCGACACCAAAGGCCATCTCAAGGTTCGTGGTAGTGACATGGATGCGGCCATTTTTTTACACGTGCCCAGATTGGGGACTACGGTGCATCGACTGTGTATCGTCTGCCTTGGGAGGCGACGGTTCATTTGTCGACTGGTCTGTGCGGTAGTGAACCGTACATCGCCCCTGAGCAATTCTTCGGCAAACGTAAGCAGCTAGCTGCGCTCTCTCGAGAGGTAGCCTGATTCGCGGCTCCATTTCCTTAGCCTATGATGCCCGTCTGGTCGACATTTGGGCGTGCGGTGTCGTCTACTACTGCTTACATTTCCAAGAAATGCCCTGGCGTGCCGCCCAAATGTCGGACGCGCTCTATGCCGCCTACGCCACGGCGTGTGCCATTCCTATCAAGGAGAAAGAGAAGGATCCTGTTTATCCATCGACTATCAACAACTTGAGCCCTCGTGCTTGTAGGAGCTTGATTCGCAAGATGCTCGAACCTGATCCGTCACATCGGATTGCCATCGAGGAGGTTATAGTCCATCCATGGATACGAGACATCCAAGTGTGTCATGCAGTCGCTAAGCCGACACATGTACATGCACATGCGATGCAGCAGGCGCGGGCTCAGTTGAATGGATTGTGATGCGCGGACCTCCTTGTTTAATGCACTGGGACATCATCTGCGTGAGTTGTATGCTAGATAATCCAATATTTGGCCATTCTTTCGACTTCTCAGCCTTCGCAATGCATACGTATTATAGTCTTATGTAGTGCTTGGTCAATATTACCATTCATCGTTTCTAGTAGTGTGCAATTGGTCATAAAGTGAAGTTACGCACAACAATGGTACTCCCAAGTATCGTGTAAAACAAATGTGGATCCAGGTATAGATTAAGAAGCTATGTAGTGACACGAATTCGGCGTCCAGGTCATGCACCATCGTTCCCTATGTTTAAGACGTGAATGAGCTCATCAGAAGGGCACGAGTGTATGCTACGTACCGCTCTCCCTCGTCCAATCATCGTGCCGCTTGATGTCCGCCTCTGTTACGGTAGGACGAGTGCTTTCCAGACTCTTGATGAAGTCATGCAGCTTGAGCGGCGGTTCAACTAGTTCGTCTGATTCTATCTCAGACCATGCTTTCTCTACTGCCTCCGGATCGCCGGGAGAGCAGGGCGTCCATTTCTCCTTGCCCGATGCAGACGACGGAGGGACAGGTTTGAAGTGAGTAGCAGAGATGACTTTTCGTACTGGTTGCATGAGTGCGTCACGGACTAATATCGAGATATCAGAACCAGTGTACCTGGAACGCGGATTGAGCCGTGCGTACGAAGGGCGCCAAGTTTGAAGGAACTCACCCTTCCGTGCGTTCTGCTAGGGTGCGCAAGTCTTTAACTTCCAGTTGACATGGCGTAGAACCAATATGGATTTCAAACATTCGTTTCCGAGCTTCGAGACCAGGAAGCGGGATGTACACCCGCTTTTCGAAACGACGCTTGATGGCGGGGTCGAGTTGCCATGGAATGTTGGTCGCTCCCAGGACTAGGACGCCTGTGTCGTCGTGGCCCACACCGTTCATTTGAACAAGGAATTCAGTCTTTATACGTCTCGATCCCTCCGATTCGGACTCGTTACGGGTGCCGGCGAGGGAGTCTACTTCATCGATAAAGATGATAGCGGGTTTGTTTTCGCGAGCCATTTCAAACAAGTTCTTGACGAGTCTAAGCGGGTGTGGTTATCAGGGAGGAAAGGGAGGACGATCGGATCGACTCGCCTTTCGGAATCTCCTTGCCACTTACTGACAAGATCGCTCGAGCTCACGCTGAAGAACGTGCTCTTGGCTTCCGTCGCGACGGCTTTCGCGAGATACGACTTCCCCGTCCCAGGTGGGCCATATAAAAGAATCCCTTTCCATGGCGTGCGCTTTCCAGTGAAAAGGTGCGGAAATTTGATGGGGAGGATGACGGCTTCCTTCAAGGAAGCCTTGGCACCCTCAAGGCCAGCGACGTCGTCCCATTTCACGTTGGGTTTCTCGGAAAGTATCGCACTCGAAAGGCCGGCACGGAGTTTCTTTAGTTCTGGATCTAGCTCATCGTCGGCCCCCTTGCCACCGATGGTACTCGCGGTACCGTCGGCACTGACGGCTTTGCGTGTTTTTTTCACCTCCTGGGTTTGGATATGTTGCTTCAGCGTCTCAGCGCGGGTCAAGTACTCGTCGATCTTGGCGCGGATCAAAACCTTGGACTTTTCGTTCTTCTCGTCTGTGGAAATATGAGTGGCAAGGGGTACAATCGACGCGTAGACGAACATTTCTGGGCAAGCATGAAATAGTCAAGTGAATTCATATATTGCTTGTACGACTCAGCGTAGTTCTGCTTAACATCTTCGTCAATGGCACGCTGGACAATTTCGATAGCTTTCTGACAGATCCGTGAGGCGGTTGACAACAGAGAAATGGGATTGCTTACGTCCAGGTTCGATTGACTCGACATCTCGGAATAACGAGCACTGGAGGAGCTGGAGCAGCGAGATGTCGGACTGGAGGATAAAGGGTAACACACAGCCACAACTGTGTGCCAGTGACCGGCGCAGCGGTGTCTGCAACGACATCTTGGGCCATGGAAATTTCAAAGGATGCCGCCATTCCAGCACGATTCTTTTCCAGCCTTATCCCAAATCTGATCACTGTGTTGGAACACACACAAAGTGCCAAAGGAGTTGTCACACCACAGGCAAAGCAGGCACTTTTGCAGGCAGTATGTAAATTATCCTGCATGCTTGTCACTGCTGAGACAGCTAGCAGACAAGTGACTTGAAGAGTACATTGAAACAAGCTAAAGACTATGCCACTGTCCTCCCTGGTGGTGAATTGAACTTTCAGGAGCAGGATGAGCTTCTTTTAATGCTAGAGAAGTTACGAGATCATAAATGGTGATTATTGAAATGATCTACTTGTAGCTGATTGATAAAATCCGAACCTTCGCATGATCAGGCAGGAGCTTGTGCATTTTACTCATAAAGTTACAAGTTATGCCAACTCTTCCACTCAAGCAGGAGATGTCAAGATGGAAGTTGATTCAACAGCATCTACTCCCTTTGGATCCTAGATCACAGTGAAAATTCCTCATGTACTCGATCTCGAGCTGCTGTTCCTTCTGGTCGAGTTTTCCGTGGAGAACGTTGAGGTAGATGGCGTCGATGATGAGGTCCTTCGAGTTCTCTGACGGTTGCTACTTCAAGGAGCAAAGAGTACGGTAAGGTCTGTGATGCTATCTGAGCGGGCACAAAGGGGGATCGGGGTCAGGGTCGCACATGATGTTCTGCTGCAAGCGTGACTATCGAAGGTACTTAGCTTTTGTTATTTCAGTCTGGGCTTGATTGAGAGGTGGAAGCCTGAGGGAGTTCTTGTGCTCTGCAATCAGAAGTGTCAATACGGATCACATGCGCACGACGTCACGCAATCGACCAAGATAGTCCCTGAATGTGCGGTACGAGAAGAACCGCAAGAGAAAGAGGAACGGGGCATGCTGCTCGCTGGTGGCAAGCTGACACCAGGACTGCTGGCATATTTTGACACACAAATCACCCACGGTCGTTAGGGTGGTTTGGTAGCGGGGTATATCAACATGTTCGACCGGCGTCGGGAGCGGGTGTGAATAGCAGACTGGAGACCGAGGAGGCGAGCCCTGGGAAGGCGATTGGCGGCTTTGGGTAAGGTACATCCACTTCGCTATGACTTCCAGAGGTCCGGCAGAGGATATCCTCAATGGTGACCATATGGGAGCGCGTCGCTGGTTGCTCCATGTTTGGCGTGCCGTAGGAAAAGCGCATTCACAGGCGACATGCGCGGCGACACAATGTCAGCCTCATCAGAATCTATTTCGTCGCCATCAGCAATGAGTCGGGCTGTGGCATGTGTCAGACATGAAGCAGTGTGGGATCCGCGAAAAAGAGCTCACTCCAACCTCGTCGACGTCTACCCTATCCCCTCATCTCTCTGATTAGTTTCAGCGCCGGGCCGAGTGTATTCAGCATGACGGGCGGATAGATATTGGTCATCCCGGTCCCGCGCGAGAAGATTAACCAATGTCCCTCGCACCTCGGGTGCATTTGCAAGATTCCGAGTAGTGTCCTGAGACATGTTTGCAGTATGGAAGGACGCCCGCCCGCCGGGGGGTTAGGGACCAACCTTGCGTCACCACTAGCAGTGGTCAACGCAACTTGCGAGGTCCCGTTGTCTTGTGCAGCGGCGGCAGCAATATCGCCGCGCACCCTGGAGGAAGCCAGTTCGACCCTTCTAGACCTTGAAGCGGCCAATCGTTCCGTTATGTTCTCTAGCTCCCAAGCGACCTGGGCCGTCTGGGCTTGCAACCGCTGCTCAATTTGCGAGAACGACAGTCGTGAAGAGAGACTGCCTTGATTGTCAGATACGTTCACGCGCGCGGCCGCGCGTCTTCCGATCACAGTACTCGAGTCTTCTCGATTGGCGCTCTGGAGGTCTCGCCTCTGCGCGGCGCGTGGATCAACAAGGCACCGAGCACATGGTAGGACGAGATCCGGCATGGGTGGAGTACGGAGTTGGGGCCGGGTGGAGATTGCTTCTATCTAGCCGCCGCCGACGGTTCTGAGAGAACGTATCCCATGCAGACTCCCTCCTCGCGGTGCCAAGCCTCACTACTTCTGCTGTTGGATCCATATTCCTCGAGCCGTTGTCTGCAGAGGGAGATATGGGTGGGCGCGGCCTCGCAGCGCTCAGGTTGAGTTCTTTCACCGCTTGCTCGGTCCAAGAGGTGTCATTCAAAACAACGCCACAATGCGTGATACGGGCAACTACATATTTGCGACCCAATGTTACAGTAAGAGAATGGCGACAACAAAGTACTGATTACGATGTCACTGAAAACAAAAATAAGGATGTCGAATCAAACATGGAGCGGGTCAACTTACTATAGCTAGCAGGGTCGATGTGTTCTGGTAGCTCGGGGACTGCAACTTCAAACCGAGATTGGATAGCAGCCATCACCTGCTGATCACTCTCGCTCGACACACACGTGATGGCAAGACCCTTGGTGCCAAATCGCCCAGCGCGACCGACACGGTGAAGGTAGCTGTCGGCGTCGGGGGGACAGTCGTAATTGACAACGATGTTGACTCGCTCAACATCAATGCCACGGCCGAAGATATCAGTGGCAACCAGTATTCTCTTTTCGAAAGCCTTGAAGGCACTGTAGCGTTTAATGCTTTCCATCACGTCAGTTTTGCGGCCAACGGGTCAACTCTCATAGACGTACCGCTCTTCTTGTGCGAGACCAGAATGGATGCTAATGCTGGGGAAGTTGCATGATACCAGCAGTTTGTCCAATTCAATTGCTCGTGCAACAGACTTGACAAAGATAACGACCTGACAAGAGATAAATACAGATCATGACGCCCTATATGAACAATACCTGATTGAATTCCAGAGTATCCAGCAAATCGTTCAACTTGCGGTTCTTAGCATTCTCGTCAAGCTTGATATAATGTTGTTGCAGACCATGCAAGGTCAACTTCGTCTCGTCGTCGACGAAAATCTCAAGCGGCTACCGTTCCAATGTCAATGTGTGTCTTTGATTTGTGCGCGAAGACTTACATTAGCCATAAACTTCTTACACGTGATACGAATCTCCTTCGAGAGAGTCGCACTAAACATTAACACCTGCTTGTGATGCGGAGTCGCGCGGAAGATTTCTTGGACGTCCCGACGCATGTCTACGTAGCAGTTAGTTTACGATTGAATTTCGGGTTGAGCGAAAAAAGAACTCACCGAGTTGCTCGAGCATCTTATCACATTCATCCAAAGTGAAGTGTTTGACATTCTTGGCGTCCAGAATCTTGTCTCGAGTGAGGGCATTCAGGCGACCAGGAGTCGCCACAACGATGTGTGGGCACCGATTCTTGTCACGGAGGATTTCCGCGTCCTTTTGCACGGGAGTACCGCCATAGAAGGTGTGGACCCGTACGTCGGGCATGTACTTTGCAAACCGCATGTACTCGTTCTTGATTTGAAAGGCGAGTTCACGGGTGTGGCACAAGACAAGGACGGAAACCTCGCCATTCACCGGCTCCAATTGCTGCAATGTGGCAAGCACGAAGACGGCAGTTTTGCCGTGGCCCGACTTAGCCTGACAAAGCACGTCCATTCCCAGGACGGCTTGGGGAATGCATTCTTGTTGAACTGTGAATGGGGACGATTAGTCAAAGACTAACATTCAAACCGCGATGGCGATACCTTCCGAAGGGTGCTCAAACCCGAGATCACTGATCGCTCGCAGAAGTTCGGGCTTCAACAAGAAATCCCTGCGAAAAAAGGTCAGGCGGGAAGATGCCGCAAGAGAAGAGAAAAACAGACCTAAAACCGGTCGAATGTATGCCTGAGAAATTTTTCTTGTCTTTTTCGACCTCGCCATCCACTGCTACCAAAGCAGCGGCACTGTTCGTGGGCGCAGCGGAGCCGTTGGGGACGACGTCGTCTTCATCCTCGTAGTTGACCAGTTCCTCGTTATCGTGCGACATTGTTGTTGAGTAGAGTAGAGTTGAAGGCAATGTGGCGAAGGAGAGTTGACGTCGAGGAACAAATTGTGGCGCCGTAAGATGGCTGCTGACTAATTTGCTTCCAAGGTCTCTCCGGGGACCCACACACGTGATTGTGTGAATCTGTTTGTCATTTTCGACGTTAAGTACATGGCGTCGTTAACTTGTGTTATTGTGGCAATGATATGGAACTCGGATTGTGATGCAGAAAAAGCCCCCATACCGACCATTCCGCGCACAGAAGGACATCCACTCGATACGTGACATTGCGAAACAGAAAAGATCCTCATACCGACCATGCCGTGCACGAACGGTCTTGAATAAATTGTGCACGAAGGTCGTGTGGTGGCGAGTACGTGAATGATTGCTTTTTGGGCATAGTCTGTTCCTCGGTGGTTAAGTGTTTGGGTTGGTAATACCGTGGGTGCGTACATGATCTCTATAGTTGTGATCCCAAGCGTGTACTAGCTATCGAGTGCCACCACGTCGCAGTCGCATCGTTTAGCCGTGCTAGTCGTTCATCTTCTGCTGTCAATTCGGGAATGTGGGGAGACATAAGGGGTTTTTCGTCAAAATCCCGCAATAATCGTATTGTTTGTCGACCAGAGCTCCAGAAGAGTGCTACGTATAGATTGAATAGGCTTAGTTTGCCAGTGGGTGGTGGGGCGAGGTCGAGTATGACAGCAGGGATGGTCTGACCTTGAGTGCGGTAGTCAGTGAGCGCATATGCGGCGGTGATTGGCAGCTGCTTTCGAGTAATGGTTCGAACGACCTTTTTGGAGTTCTTGGTGAGGTTAAGCCGGTAGGACTTTTGGATGGGGCTGATGGGAATGACAGCTTAGCTTTCTAAGCCGAAACGCGGAGCGCACGAATGGTTCATTTTCACCAGAACGAATGAGGGTGGATATAGAAGCTGAACGATCGGTTGAGAACGGGACGGGATTGCTTCTGCACGATTTAGGACAATTTCTACGACTACGCTGCGTGCTCCGTTCGTCATGTCGAGTTCTGTGTGTAGATTTTGGGTGACAAGTACCGGCATTCCTATCGCCAGTTCCAATGTGACTGGTAACTCGTTGTTTTCTGTCTTGGAGTTGGAGATCCGTGCGAGGAGGGCATCAACCTCTGCAGAATTCAAACTTCGGCACCCTGTGCGAGGAACGACAAAGAGCTGGTGATTGTTATCAACGCAGTGCTTGCGTAATGCGTGTCGGTTCCATTCGGTACGAATGGTATGGCGTGGGGTGACGAGAACTGCCGAGTTCCAAGGCTTTTGCGAGAAGTCGGTTGCCGGGGAGAGGGGATTTGTAGGGCAAAGCTCTTCGAGGGTTTTTATGTGTCGAGGTTCAACTTGCTCATGACGAAGGTGGCGGAAAATGTCGATCCATATTGGGTCTACGACTCGTATTTGCTCTTTGAGTGTCACGACCATAGTAAACTCTTCGTACAATGAGCGGCCTGTTTGTGAAAACATGCTGTCACGCGCGGTGTTGGAAGGAAAGTACAGTTGATATGCTCATAATGCATATGATAGTAATGCATTTCCATCATTTTGCATTACAGCTGTTTTCATTTTGATGCGGAATCCAATATTGTGAAAGTTGCACCTCGGACACTGCCAGGATAGGACCCCGAACTCACTGCCTGTGTTGCGCCTCTCACCCTTTACTGTGCAGTCCATGCCCACCACTCTATGCCTCGGCACATTGTCTCCAACCACACAAAACTCAATATTCCTGCTCTTTCTGAAGATGGTTACACTGTGAAAGAGATTTGTCGCCTCCTGGGTATCAAGAAGATGCTCGTATACAGGACTCTCACCCTCTACAAACGATTCAGTGTTGTGTACAACCCCCACACCTACTCCCGTGTCATCAGGTGCTGTCGTATCCTCAGTATGGCAGATATCACATTCATCTCCAATGTAGTTGCTCACCACAGCACCATCTACCTCGACGAACTCCAACATGAACTATGGGAGAAGCGTCAAGTGTATGCTACAACCCCTACTCTTTACTGTGCTCTGCGAAGCCTTCAGCTTACTAGAAAAAAGATATCATTTGCTGCTTCTGAGCAGAATGAGGAGTTACGTGCACGCTATATGAATTGCATTGGAGCAGAAGCCCCGGATGCCAACATGCTGTTGTTTATTGATGAAGCGGCAAAGGACTGGTGCACATCTTGTTGCCCAAGTGGCCGATCATTCCGGGGACAACATTGCCATGTACTTTGTATGCAGTGTTCACTACTCCATTCTTCCTGCCATCACACTTGATGGTATTATCACATATGATATCATTGAAGGTCCAGTCGACAGCGCACATTTTTTGCGTTTCTTACAGGAACACGTCATAAGTTTGATGCATTTCAAACTAATCAAGATGGCTGATCTTTTTAGATGCCTTTCACTACCCCATATCCTGGACCGTGCAGTGTCCTTATCATGGACAATTGTTGTATTCACCAAGGTGAAGAAGTTCGTGCAGACATGCACTGTTCGTTGCTACATATACTAGATTCTTGATTTTTTCTGATTTTTTCTAGTCTGTAAGCTGATTTACTTGCCGCCCTACTCTCCAGATTACAATCCAATCGAACAAGCATTTTCTATGGTCAAGTCATACTTGCGTTGTCACAATGATGACCTTTCAATGATGGCAATTGTTCGTGCCTGTCAAAGTATCACGCCTGACAAAGCTGCAGGTTATTTCCGTGCATCTGGGTATATAGCATAGTACCATACAATGTACTGAACACTATCTAATGCACGAAAGAGTCATTTCAAGTGTCCTCATTTGCCTTCTCGATAACAACGAATCCCTTCGGAACTGGAAGCCACTTGTTTTGTGTCTCGCACTTGTAAAATAAATCATAGTCTGCAGCAGGGTCAGGATCACCGTCCACCATCGGTGGTCCTGAAAAATACCACCTGCCACCATCATGGTAGTGTCTCTCATATGCAACCTTTTTCTTCACAGGTTGCTCCAAAGACTCACGGTTCAATGTGCCCGATGACGATGATGTGCTGCTCCACTTCCGCTTTGCATCTGGTCTGTTCCACCATGCAACACTAGCTTTCTTCAAATGAATGATGTCGCCAATCGGGATCCCAACCTCGGATAAAATGTGTTGGGGCATATCCACAAGGACGTCTGGCCCAATGCCTCGAAGATCAAGTTCATCCTCATATTGGGATGCATTGCGGACCTTGAGATTGGTTTCCGCATACAACAGAAAGCGCTTGAGTTGTGTCAGTGATGGAAGAGGTGAAGATGGAGGTGGTTGAGGAGGTTTATGCGGGGGCATCGCTGGTGGTACTGCAGATGGGTCGAGGGCAGGAGGGGCCTTAGCAACAGGCAAACCGGCAGACAGCAAAAGACCAGAGTTGGTAAGCATTTGAAGCAGAAGAACGGACGTGAGGGAGTTGACATCCACGCTCAGTGTTGGTGTCAGGGCAGGTGGGGGCTGTGCCTTTTTGTGTTGGATGCAAAAAATGTGCTTTGTTCATTATGTTGAATGAGGGAATATTCAGTGGTGTGGTCAACGTAGCCTGACCTTCATCCTGTAAGAGTGTTGAGATATTTCGTCATGAAGGAAGTATTTCAACATACCAGAGTGCAGCACCAATCCAGAATCATGGCTGGTGTGAGTGCAATTGTCCCCATTGGACCAACGTAAGTATATTCTTTATTGTGATCATTTTTGTAGCAGGCTTGAAGCTTGATACGCCAACGGATGAGGTGTGATTCAATGTCGGACATTTTGAGTACCTAACCCCGTTTGACTTGTGAAAAATGCATTCAGATGTTCATGTGAATGCTACATACCTTGTTGTCATCACCATCAGTCGTCTCATTGTCATCATTCTCCGCATTGCCACCCAAAGCAGGAAGTTTTTCAACGTCCTTCATGTCGACAAGGATCTTGGTAGAGGAGGGATTGCTCTGCTGAATCTTCTTCACCATCTCTTTGTAGTCAGCTTCATTATCGACATCCATGGCATCACTTGCATGCTGGCTGAGCAGATGACAAGTATAGTTTGCATATGTAGTAGAAAAAACATTGTAGGAACTTACCTTTTCACCTTCAGTGGTATATACTTGAATGAGAACTGCTTCTTTACCAAGAGCATGTATTGATCTTGCCCATGCTTGTTGAGAATGCTTTGCAGGAAGTCCAGATAGTTCGTGTTGTCGATCGAAAATTGTAGCTCCTTGACTTTGACAGACTTTTCTTCCTTTGAAGTGGCTGCCTTGCCCTTAGGTGTCTTCTTTTTGATGAGGGAGTAGACAGTAAGAGAAACGGTGAAAGTATACACCGTATCTGAGTCACTGGGAGTGGGCGACACTGGCATTGTTGACAGCTGACGAGTCACACAGGTCACACTTGACAAAGTGAATCATTGAGTTCGGGGTCCTATCCCGGCAGTGTCTGAGGCGCGACTTTCACAACATTGGATTCCGCATCAAAATGAAAACAGCTGTAATTTTCGGGGGGTCCCATGTTGGGCCCAGCCAAAACGTGAGAATTTTGCATATTGCATAGTCATTAGATAGCTCTGCGTACATATGTATGCATTATGATGGAGCTACCTAGGGCGGGCGAGGCCAAGCAAATCACATGGTTTACACCTGTAAACAGGCAAAAGTCAATTCCCATGTCTAAGAAAACTTTCCCAACATCATGCCGGCCCAATGCTCAATGTGAAATGGAAGCCCCGGCAACTCGGAGATAAACCCACCAATTGCCCACTGGTGAAACAGCAGAAGCACACTGAAGATGCGGCAACCTCTGCACAGCCACCACCACAAACATCATGCCAGAACCTTACTCTTGCTGACTGGTTGTTGGTTTATGCTTACATCGATGCACATCCAGGTGTTTCCCAAGGCAATGTTGTGGAGCACTTCCAGACACATCAGGAAGGTGCCCTGATCTTCAATCAGTCAACCTTATCTCGCAAGCTTCGAGAACACCCAAGCATGGAGGCTCATGCCAATGACAACCCCCAGTCCTTGTCATCGAAGAGGCCTCGGGTTGTTACCAGGCCTGATGTCGAATGTGCACTTGTACTTTGGGTGTGGGATATGGAACAGAGAGGTGAGACTGTCTCAGGTCCAATGTTGAGGGAGAAACGAAAAAGATTTGAGATCAAGTTTCAGGTTCCTAAGACTGAGAGATTGTTAGGGGAAAGTTGGGTGCAGTCATTTTGTAACACCTACAAAATTCGTGAAATTTGGCAATATGGGGAGGCTGCTTCTGTTAATCTCGATGTTGTTGAAGTTGAGTGATTGCGGTGCTGGCAGCTTCTTGCAAACTATGCTCCATGAAACCACTTCAATATGGATGAAACATCATTCAACCCCTAGTGAGTTCTTGTTGTTATCTTATCAAACTCTATTTCTAAATTGTTTCCAGTGCTCCACCTGACCATGGCCTTGCTACAAAGCAACTGAGTGGGAAAAAGAAAGAAAATTTCTGAATTTCCATTGGAGTTGCATGCAATGTGTTACGATTCTTTTCTTTTCATACGTTGTTCGTCTCTCGTCTCTCTTCCGTATCTTCGCACCGTTCTCCGGAACGCCCTCCACCTAAACACAGCTTCCTCTTTATGTACATGCTGTGCATGGTTCCCTTGTCCCATTCCCACTTGCCTTCTATGGACGTCCTTCTCTTACACGCGTTTACCTCAACACCGCCTCTTCCCTTCTATCGCACTGCCCAAGCCTTCCTTTTATATCCACCTTAGTTCTTACACTACAAACACTGCTTGGTCCGTGCACCGGGTCTCCACATATTTAAACGACGTCATCTCGTGTACTATTTCCTTAACTTGAATCTACTTGATTCTCCCTTGTCCTTGGACCTCTCTGAGTCTTCGCACTACTCTCGAGTGTGTGCTACCTTGTAA
>JBBPSD010000190.1:0-41117 GCA_038093415.1 Xerocomellus chrysenteron | reverse complement strand
AAAAAGTTGATTTAGATTCTTATATGCAAAATGACCATAATGGTCATTTTTGGCATACTACCGCACAATGGAGGGAATGTGACGGGCAAACCCCCAGGTATCCCAGCGGTACCCGTACCCACACAGGCCCATCTGGCTTTCCACATCCGAGATACTACGCAAGTTACAACACATCGATCGTGAGTGCATTGTCGAGAAGATCGGCCAGCGAGACGTTCTCCCGAAATCGTATAGTGATCACGCTATCAGCCGCAACCCACCTTTAATCCACCGCACGTCGACCCGAGCGACGGGGACTCGGGTTCAGGAAGCGATGAGGAATCGTCGTCCGTGTTCGGTGAGGGTGGTGGTACGACGTCGTCCTCCACGACTACGCCATTTTGCATGTCTTCGCGCTCCAGGATGGTATCCAACCAGGGGTGAACGAGATACAGAGAATTCATCCGAGAGGGGTCATATCTCGTTTTGATTTCCACCATCCCAAAGGCGAGAGTGTCCGCACGATAAACGCGACCAGAACATGTTCGATAAGGTGAAAAAGATGGGAGTTGGAAAGCAATGCATGGAAGTTTCATTCGACTCGCGGCGAACCAAGGAGCAGGAAGCTCATTGAGACGGTCGTATAGCCTCAGGGCCACGTCGAGGTCGAATGAAGAAGAGTGCGACGCGGTGATGATTGTTTCCATCTCAGCGTCCTGAATGGGTGGCGGGAGGTGTGACGCTGCTAGTCCGTTGAATACGGTGATATGGGCGGCTGTTGTAGCTGCCAGACTCGCCAGTCCATGCAAGGATACTCACATCTCCAGATCCGGTTAGAACATGCGCCAATAGACGCCCTAGCGAACCTCCCCTTCACCGTATATCGCGGGTATACCAATAACCGAAAAAATGCCCAGCAATGAATATGCTGCACTCCGATCATTTTTTTCATGCAATTCAATCCCTTTGTCTCATTTACACCCCACATTCCAGGAACCAGACATTCGGATCGACGACGCTGCGCTCCATTCCTGGAAGCACAATCGACTCCCAAACGCGGAAGCATTATTGACCGCAGCAATCGACGAGTCTCGGAATTCAAGTTATCATGCATTCGCTAGTCGAGCTCTCGTGAGAGCACGTCTGCGGCAGTGGGATGTTGCCCTTGCCGATACTACAGAGGTGGCTGTTACTCTGCTCTCCCTCGGGCTGACTCTAATTTAGATCAAGTCCATCAAAATCCAGCCATCCATCACTCCCAGTGAGAAATGGTAATATGAGTAGCGAGGTGTAGCTAGTTGATGCTATGTACAAAATGCCAAACTATGCCAAACTATCATCAACATAGGCTCGTTCTGCCAGCCTGCGCAACATAGCTATACATAGCATCCTCGGTGCTGCCAGTATGCAGCATTGCAGCAATCCAAAGTTGTTGTTTTTGCTCGTTCTTTTCAGTCCGATCCCCTATGTCAGAACAGATCCTCTATTGGTGTCTTTGTCGTCGATACTGCAAGGGCATCCGCAAGCCCTTGAACACCCTCAATACCTGGCGGCGACATCTCCGAGAAGCAAACGAAGATGAGAAGGAAGCAATACGACTTGCTGGCCGTTCGGAACAGTTTCGTGCCTTTGTACAGGCCACCGCAAGCACGGTTCCCGGACCAAGTCAATCGGAACAGCAAGATGCATCGCTGCACACTAGTTCCAGACGTGGACGACTAGCTGATGATGACATCGATGAGGCCGATAGACGTCCCTCCAGACGTCTTTCACCTCCTTTTGTCCCAGAGGTCTCTTCTCTATCTCACACTATAGATTGTCTAGTTCTGAGTCCTAACGTATTGCCAGCCGAACCAAGGTCAACCGAATATCCAAACTGTGGAAGGTGCTACCCAGGCTGAGCTTCATGGTCCCCAAGGTGGTGTCGGAGACCCTTCCAATCACACTCAAGAGGACGATGCTCACTCGAACGATGATTTCGACCAACACGACAATGATTTTGGCGATGGCGATGGCGCCGATAATACTCACGACCAAAATGAGCACTGTTCCGATTTTGATAACCGACCGGCGCAACATGGAAGCAATCCTGTCGCCGATCTTGACCTGGACGAGATGGCTCGCATTGCTACCCTTCCGAAACATGTCCGCGACCTCTCCTTTATCCGCGCTCTAAGGAATGCAACCCTTGACGATGGTATCGGTCTGACTGGCGATGCACTTCATCGCCTTCGCAACCCCCCTCGGGAAGCACTTCAACCTGATCCAAACACCAAGCTTGCGCTATCGATTTTTTTTGCGCTCGAACACTCATCAGAACAGACGTACGAGACAATCCGCCAAAGCATTCATCATCGCCATTCGGATACCTTGATTCCAAGTTTCTACCATGCCAAGCAGCTACTTGTCGATCTCAGCGGGGTGACCTCCATCATCGATCACATGTGCATCAATTCCTGTGTCGCTTTCGTCGGTCCATTCTCCGAGCTAGAACAATGTCCCGATTGTAATGAACCCCGCTACGATCAAACAAGACTGAACAACAGCGCTGGCAGCATCAAGGTTCCTCGCTCTGTATTTCACACCATTCCCATTGCCCCACAGCTTCAGGCACTTTGGCGACACCCGGACAGTGCGCAAAAGATGCAATATCGCCAACAACGCACTCAGGCCCTTTTCGACGAAATTCAGGCGAACGATGGCTTCGTCAAGACCTGCGATGATGTATTATCGCAAAGAGTGTAGTCCTTGTCGGCAAAGAGAAAAAGCACAAGGCATATCGGGCGTGCGACATCGCATTCGAACGTTTCCATTCGTCTCATGTTACCTTTCTCCTTCTGGTCAAGGTCTGTATTTTTCGAACTTGGTCCCCCTCGGATTCTCATATTTCCTAGGCTATCATCGTGTTTATGGCCGGAGAGCATGAGGACGCGATATCCCGCGTGGATGACCTCATCGCTACGGTCCACTTCAACTACATATGTAGTTCAGGCACGTGCACACGCTCTACCACGCACCGAACACCACCACTGACATTTCCAGCAGGCATATATGCATCTCCTCCTTGGGAACTCGCGCGTGGAGCGCAGCGACTACGAGGGTGCAATACAGTCGTTCGAGCGTGCACGAGCCCAAATGCGATCCCATGCGAGTCGAGCGTTCTCGGTGGTCTCACTGGTAAGCTCCCTAATGAGTGCATTGCAACTTATCGAATTTGCTCACCGACTCTGACAGATATCCGGATGGAAATTTGATGATCTCGACATCATGATTCGACAGAGCCTGTGTGACTCCCTGTATGCAGCGGGTCGCACGAAAGATGCAGGCGAATCTCTTCTCAAAATGGTAATTACCCTTGATGAAGAGCGTTATATGAGCGAACCCCTCATCACGTGGATTTCTGGTGAGTTTATGTTTAACCAGTTTGGTTGCCGTGCGTTCGAAACTTCTCCACAGATTTCACCCACAGACACCTTTCCGCTCCCGAAAGTGGCGGTGACATGGCCCCGGGCACAGCCCGTTACAATGAGGTGCCGACACCTCTTGCAACCTTTGATTCATGGACTCCCACACCGCTATTGAGAGAGTGGGCAAAGGCAAGATTGGCGAGTGGCGAGTGGAAGGATGCCTTGGTTGTCGCTGCCAGCGTGAGTATCTCCATTTGCTCTGGCACCCCTCGTGGGATTGTCACGCTGATGGTTTGTAGTTTACCCTTCCCAGAGTCGCAGTTTATCGGGTCATATGTGAACGTCTGGCGATCAATCGTGTAACGGATGCAATCGAATGTTTCCACGAAATGATGAGTGAATTGGGAGAGGAGGTCTACGCGAGCGGACCCATGACCGAGTGGGTTTCTGGTGAGTTTATGTTCTACCAGTTTGTCTGCCATACATTCAACCTTTTTTGGTCAGTTTTCACCCACCGATGTCTCTCCGCTCCCGGAAGCAACAGTGACGCGACGACACCTCACGCTTCCCTCAATTCACTGACCACACCACTTCTAAGAGAGTGGGCAAAAGCAAAATTGACTGGTGACTTGTGGAGAGATGTCTTGCTTTCTGCTGTCTGTGAGTATCTCCTTTTGCTCTCGCACCCGTCGCGGGATTGACATACTGTTGGTTTGTACAAGTTCATACTTCCCAGGGTCACGATCTACCAGGTCGTGTGTGAACGTCTAGATCTGGAGTTGCCGAACCACAAAGAGTCGCCAGAAATGATTTCGGAGATGGAGCAAGCCACCGGGATGTCTGCACAACAATTGATTGCACTTCGTCCAGGCTTGACCGGCATTCGGGAGAAATTGTAACGAGACAGGATACTTACAGTGACGCGGGACAGACTATTAATGGTGATTTTCCCGTCCTCTCCACCAATTGCGAGAAGCCGGTCGTCTGGTGAGACTGCGATTGAATATATGTCTTGAGGGTGCTGGATGAAACCGAGTTGGATGTGTGTTGCCGTGTCCCAAAATGTGACGGTACGCCGTGTTGAGTATGCAATAAATTCCCCGTGTTTTGGTAGAGCGATGCACGAGAAGTGGATGTTATCGGGAACTGGCCATTCCGAGACTGCTGACCCGGTAGATGCCTCGATACGCTTGATTTTACGGTCGGATACGACAAAGAGGTCGTTGTCGAACCAGAGGAGACCAGTGTTAAACCACGGTGTTACTTTTCCCGGGATGTCCACGAGCAAGCGGCCATCGTTGCTGTCGTATATTCGAACGGAATCAGGAGTGGCTGTCGCGATCCGGTCGCCTTGTGGAGAATACTTGACCGCGGATACCCAATCCCCGTGGTCGAGTGTTTGTACGCGTTGGCGGGTTGCAATGTCCCAGATGGAGGCTGTCCACGCAGAGACGAGTCGCGTCGAGTCGGGCGAGAAATCGACTCCGAGGATGTTACGGTGGGAGGATTCCTCCCTGCGCGAGAACACTTTTTCCGCGTTCCACGCGATCACCTCGGCCCAGCCCGTCCCCTCTGCCATCCTTGGACACGACATCCATCGCTGCCATCGTTGCCATTTCATGGCCGTCTTCTACTCCCCACACTCGAACCCCCCCTCCACCGCCGGTTAAGAGATTCCCATTCGCTGCAAATGCCACTGGCCGTATGTCGTTGCCGCTGTTGATTTCGATGAGCGGAGAACCCGCTTGTCCAACGGTTAGCATAAATGCAACTCCACCGTACCGGTCATTGTCAACGACGTGACAATGTCGCAGAGTAATGGTGAAATTTCCACCCCTGTGATATACGCATACCCCAACCCTGGTACCGCAAGTCATACTCCATTTCGTATTCACGCTTCATGCTCTTGTACCATTTTCCTGATCAACTCTGGTACGCATGGATTCTAGAAGATGGAATGACATTGACGATCGACAAATCCAACAAGCGGTCGCCGACCATCAGCAAGGAACTTTTGGAGCTCCCCGGCAGTGACCCATGGAACGCGTACAAATCCGCCGCGCCTGCCGCTGGAAATCCTCCAAGTCTAACACGAACAAGGCAGGTTCACTTTTGCATTCACTGCGCCACTGAACGCTGCATTTTGAAATACTGCGAGAAAACTCGCAGGCTCCAATGGCTACCAGCTTTTCGAACACTACCCAACTAATCAACACGGGCCCATGAGATGGCCTGCGAGGCTGTTATAGTAGCCGACCTGACCGTGGTCAGCGCGGGTTCTGTAATACCCTCCAGTTCCTACCCGCCGGACTATGTTCGTACTGAGCCTCCAGTTTTTGTGGCATGGGGCTCCATCATGATTAGTCGTAGACCAGACTTTCACCATGCTATAAACCACCGTTCCTCTCTGTTGGGGGACAAGATGAATTCATGCTGGAAACCCGGGGATTTCCAACATGAATTCATACTGTTTCTGCACGTAATGCATCACGGCGGGTGAATGAGGTGCACACATTATATACAATAGAGTATGACGGAGAAGCCAATCAATAATTTGAGACATAGTACGATGAGTGGTAAGACTGGTAAGTATTTCTCGGGCATTTCCATGATTGCCCTTCAAGAGCCGGATTATTCCCTCACAGTCAACTTCGGAATCACACTCGTAGCGAGTAGAGTCAACAATATATGCCCTAACAGCATCTATCATCGAGGACACACAAAGGAAGGTCGTTACAAGTCACTATGATACGGCAGTAATGCTGGGAGGTGTCCACAAGATTCGGATGAGACAAGAACAACATAGGGGTGTCGCAGTTTGAACGGGGTTCAAGAGATAATGAAAAGACAGATGAAGGCAAGACGCAATGAGAACTGCTCATACGATAAGCGGACCCGTCAGGCCATCACCACGCCGTGCAGCAATCAAACCACGAATCGCCACGACGACGATCGCAAACGTAACGATAATCCTGACAGAATGAGGTAAATAAGACAAAGTAAGTTTATGTTTGAGACGCTTTACCAAATCATCCAGGCAAAAGCCTCGAGGGCATTCAGTTGTCCGCAATAAACAAACACGTAATCATTTCTGTGGGTGTTCTGGTTTGAAACGGTTGACCATGTCATGAATGTATACTTACCCGCAGTTCAGTCCACCACCAAGTGTCGAAGTGATGCTAGCTGCACCTGCGGTCCAGAATACCCATGTGAGGAGGAAACTATGTCGTGTGTCAGCGAACCAAACTAGAGGAGCAACCGAATAATCCTTACAAGCACATATGAGATCCAACACTATTCATCACGTTATCTGGCATGATGAAGAAGAAAAACATGTACAACGAGGACAGCAAAATCGTCCATATGGATGCGAATAGAAGAAAAGCCGTGCGATTGAATTCGTCAGTGCTGAAGTTGTTGCCGTATCGGTTAAATTGAGAAACGAGAAAAGCAGATATCGACAGCTACAGAATGCTGAATGAGAATGTAGCTTTGAAGTGGCTACAAACGTACCTCGATTATACTGAAAAGAATAAGCAATCCGAACACGACTGCGGGAGGTTTCAGACGGTGACCGCACAGAGAGACAAAGCATACCAGGGTGTCCCTTGCGAATCCAATCTTCGAAAGCCATTGTTAGAATATATGGAAAGTGAGTATGTTATCTCTGAAGGTCGTGATTCGTGCAAGTGATCGTAAGAACGTCAAGTAAGGTGCAACGTTGGACTGAGCCACAATTCAACATCCCTGGGTGGCTGTGTAATATTCACACGGTAAGAGACTGACGTCACACGCTGGCAGATTTGAAACATGGTGTCCAAATATTGTGTCCAAATGTATGTCTAGCCGGATGGGACGCTCCCCAGTATGTAAAGCAATATGGTACATGTGATGATAATATACAAGGAAGGAAAAGAGAGGCACTTAGCGACACGAGATTAAAAGATTCTGCTTATGGAAGACTCTTCATCTGGGACGCAAACTTGCTCTCCCGGATGTAGCTCACTGCAGACAATCTTGGGATTGACGATGCGGAATTTATCCAAGGTTGAATTGTGGCGACGAGCGATGTCCCAACAGGTATCACCAGGTTGGATGACATACGGATTCGTTGTGCTGGGACAAGGGGCAGGTATGGCAATGGGCGAAAACGCGAGCCGCCAGATGAGCAAGAGGATGACCGCGATAATAAGGAAGAAAGGGAAAAGCGTTCGATAAGCGCCTCCTCGAAGAACATGACGGGCGCCGTGCTGAACCGAGTCGGATCAGCCTTACGTGCACTCGAGGTAGCGGTGTACAAACCTCATCTACAGCGAGAGGTTGGTAACCGTCACCACGAGTAGGTGCAGCTTCGACGTCATTGCCACTACCTCCCTCCGCAGAGACAGCGATAGGCAGTTCGCCGACTATTATACAAAATTGAGATTGTCATCCGCTGAACGAATAGCAGATCGGTACCTTGGGTCAATTCTCCGAACTCGGAGCCTTCAGGACCTTTGTACACGAGCCCTTCCCCATCACGAAAGTAGTAGCACCCAGTGTCAGCATCATAGCCAATGCGTTTCACCCCCTCTGGAAGTCTGTAATCATCCTAAACATGGCATGTCAATCGACGCGGGACATGGTATGAAGAAATAGCATGCCTCGTCGTACTGCGTCCAGCGCCCCATTAGTGATGGATAGGTGGTCCAGCCAGGAGTCAAGCGCTGTGGTAACGAAGACAGGCGCATTGACAGCGTTATATGAAGCACGGCAAATCCCGAAAAAGGTCCCTTTTACAGAAAAGAAAAGAAAAAGTGTAACTGTGGAAACTCGTCGCATTGCGTCGTTTCAATCAATGCGATGCGAGTTTATGTAGGCTAGATATCCCACATGCCAGCTGTGTTATGTTTTTGCGGAGGGAATCGTGACATGTCAGAAAAGGAAATGAGTCGCGTCAAGAGCAGACCGTGCATCCTCACTTCCCTACCGCCATGGCCGACGTTCAGGTCCCCCCCGCCCAAGTCGCCCCCACAGCACCCGACGCCGCCCCTCAGCCTCCAGCACAAAATGAAGTCGCTTCGGAAACGCTTTACATTCAAAATCTTAACGAAAAGATAAAGGTTGATGGTCAGCATCCAGGATGATATGTTCTTTCTAGTCAACTGACGGTTATCTGGGGGTAGTACTTAAAGCATCCTTACGAGGTCTTTTCAAATCATACGGCGAAGTCCTGGATGTCGTCGCTCACAGTAATCTACGGATGCGGGGTCAAGCATTCGTATCGTTCGCATCACCTGAGATCGCCGCTAAAGCAATGAGAGAGGTCCGGGGATTTCCTCTGTACTCAAAGCCTATGGTAGATACTTTTCGTTCACTGTCGATCCCATCTAACACTCCGCCACAGCAAATATCATTTGCCAGAACGAGATCAGACGCGGTCGTAAAACGCCTCGATGCTGAGAGCTTGGAAGTACACAAAGCTCAGAGAGCCGAGCACAAGCGTATGCCATACTCACCGCTCACTTGCGCGCGTCTAACCTATATATGACACCAAGGAACGACTCGCTATTCCAATCCTCTCAAGCAAAAGTTCCGCGCGAAAAGAATGGCTGCAGAAAGTAGACTTGCACCCTTCTCCATTTTTCTGTTTGACTGACGCATCGTTATCAGTGGATGGTGCTGCTGCGGCCCCTGCTCCCAAGCGACCAGCTGTACAAATGCCAGACGAATATCTCCCACCCAACAAAATCTTATTTTTGCAAAATCTACCGGAGAGTGTCACCAAGGACCAACTCATGGCGCTTTTCTCCCAGTTAGCTTACCCTCATTCCCCCGCCACGTCTGTTGATTGCCGATCGCCAGATATCCAAACCTGCATGAAGTCCGGCTCATTCCAACAAAACGAGACATCGCGTTCGTGGAGTATATGGACGAGGGCAGCGCAGGGGTTGCCAAGGATGCTCTGCACAACTACAAGCTCGACGGAGAGAACAAGATCAAGGCATGCATCTTATCTCGTCGGTTTCTTCTCGTGCTTATCGGTTCTACAGATCACCTTTGCACGCAAGTAATCGATTATTGTATGATCGTTGTAAGCTTTCTGTAATAAGACATAATCTTTCTGTCTCCTCGCCCTATGTGAACATCACTTTTACGCGTGACAGCAAGCACCGTGTCGTAAATGCCCTGTGACCTTGCGAGTTGGTGCCTCGCTGCAGACTCGAGCTTCGACAAATTCTGCTGTATCAGAAAGACCCATCGATATCAGTTGTGACCACGCGCCGTGACACGCGCGAAATCACTGCTCACGATATAGTCCCATTCTGAGCATTCGTTCAAGGATTCCTTCCTTGAACTGCTACCATCATCGACGCACAATACTTTCAAACTTCAAATCAACCGACAATCATGATTGATTTCGTGCGCGATTAAACCTGAGAAGAGGCCTTAAGCTTACTCCGTGTTTCTTTTAACAGGAGGACGAAAATGAATATTCAGAGGGACTTGACGACTTTGCAGAACACATGAGGTTGATGGGTACGTATCGATCACCGTCAGGATCCAACTAGTCAACCATGTGCATGCCCCTGGTCTGTCTTCCATCCTTTAGGCCCGGAAGCAACAACGAAAGGTGCCGAGTTGTCAACGTCTCGTGTCACCCTATCGGAGCGCACGCGGACCCTGACAATCGAAAGGGCGACAACGTCAAACCGCTCGCCATCACCGATGGACATCGATCATACCGGAATGGAGGAGATGATGCAAGGTACGTCTCGTCTTCATGACTCCCCCACCGTTTTCATCTCCTCATTCGGTCCTGGCGCTGATACGGTCGATTAGTCGAAGAACGTGGGTCTTTCTCGACCGGCCGACCTCCGGCAATTTCCACACTCATACACTGCCTACAGGTACTATCAGTTTCGGTGTTGCTGCCATTGCCACAAAACCGCCACCTACGAACACCATCCATCCGGCGTCTGCGGTCGCCATTCCCGCCAAACGACCTACCAGTATGCACGACGTCCCAAGCCTGAGCTCGCCGCCCCCTTCGCCGGGTGCCCTACCTCAACCGGCGAAACGTCTTCATGCAACAACGAACGCGCCGCACAAGTCCCCGCAAGACAGCAGGCCCGAGTTCGGCGCCGACCTCGACCCATTCTTCATCGCACACAATGCGACGGCCCAACGTCTTTTCGACGAAAATCATCTCGCCTGGGGGACCGTCTACGAGATCGCGCGCGGTATTACCAAGGGCCAGTGGACGTGGGCCGCGGTAACCGGGGAGAAGATTGATCAACTCCGCGGCACCAATGCCCGCGCCGCGCACCAAGTGGCAGCCGTGATGCAATGTCGCGAGGTGCCTCGGATGCCAGCGGCCGCGGCAGAGCTGTGGTGCGTTTTTGTGTTGCGCCCATTCGAAGCGCTCATTTGGCACGTGATATACTAGGGCCGAGTACGACCGCGAACAAGATGCGATCCTCGAGAACCAAGGCCGCGGATTGGGCGGGATGGGCCCGTGGAAAGGGAAAGATGACTGGTATGGCGGCCGGATACAACAAGTCGGCCGGCTGGTACGGACGCAAGGTCGATTCTCCGTGCAGCTCGAGAAGCCCGAAATTCGCCGCTCCCACCGCTTTTCTCGATTCCTCGGCTCACGCCGCATACTCCAAGTCCGCATCGCTGATGATCTCCTGTACAAATATGGTGATGATATCCGTGTGTTGCTGAACTCCAGCAAATTTGTACTGTGTGGGAGGGTCTTCTTACCCTTCCATGCCAAGGAGGGAAGCATGTATTTGCTAGAGACTGATCTGGACTTCGATAGAGTCCCAAGCAACCCAGATGGAGACCATCTTCGGATTTCTTTGGGGGGCTTTATCAACTGGCACAACCCATTTCGTGGGAATAGCCATCAGGTAAGGGAATAGTGTAATTTAGAGCAAGGTTAACATTGATATTATAATTACTAGCCAATCAGTAAATGGTCAACTCGATGGGCATTGGGACTGTCCACTTCTGTGCCAACCATTGAGCTAGAGCCTCAAAATATCTTTGTCAATTTTGATGATATCTGTAAGTGTCTTTCTTTCAAGGCCTTCTATTAACACATTTTTTGTTAGGTGTTAGCCCCAAAGACTGGGAGGGCAAAACACCAGCTGAGAAGGTCCTCACTGATGGTTGTGGATTTATCAATGGTGCAGCTCTAACCCAGATCATGAGGCTCATGAAGTATGATAGCAGACCTACTGCTGTACAAGGCCGCATTGGTGGTTCCAAGGGTATGTGGGTCTTGCACCCAGATCCTCTTGAGCAGGCTGCAGATGGACCTGCCAAAATTTGGATCAGGCCCTCCCAGACCAAGATCAAACTAGGGAAAGCCTCTGAGCTTGGCAGAGCTCAGAGGATTTTTGACCTTCTTGCTCCCTCCAAGGTCACTGGCCCTAGCAGGTTATCTTCCCAGACTTTGATCAATCTCTCTCATAATGGAATTGACCATCAAGTTCTAAAGGATTTGATGGCACTGGGTTTGAGGGAGGAGATTCAGCCATTCATTGATTGGACCCAACCTCACTCCATGATATTGGTTTGGAAGGCTGTTGAAAGGGCTGGAAGTGTGGTGGTAAGTAGATTGAGGAGACTTCTTAAAGGACAAGCTCGTGCCTTAGGTTTGGGTCAGCTTCGTCCTCTGGATGACCAGGGTCAGGAGGATGAGGAGGGAGATGGTGACTCAGATCATCTCCAGCCTTTGACTGATATTGGCCATAAGAAGTTCTCTGGTCAACCTGTGACCCTCCATGAGACAGTTCTGGAACTTCTCCAGTCTGGCTTTCATCCACTAAAGCTGGATCTCTTGTTCCAAAAACTAGAGTCTATCATTACTTTGGTTTTGGATGACTATGTGGAGAAGTTTCACATTCCAGTCCTGGAATCTTGTGAAGCCTACATTATACCTGGTAAATACTTCTTATATTGTAAGTCTTTTGCTAATTGTATTTCTAGATCCTTATGGAGTCTTGGAAGAGGGCCAAATCCACTTCAGATCCTCTGAGCCCATCATCAACCCATCCACTGGTGAACAGACTGATATTATTCTTGGAAGTGTTCTTGTAAGTTATTTTTATTTGTTGCTTTCAACTTATTGTTCATCCAATTTCAAGGTATCCAGAAATCCAACAAGACTTCCCTCAGATATCCAAAGGGTGAGTATTCATATACCCTCAACATTGATGATTTGTCATGAGAATTAGGTTAAAGCAGTTGCTCATCCCAAATTGAGTAACTATGTCAATGTGATTGTATTCCCTATCAAAGGGAAACAATCTTTAGCTAGCTTCCTTGGTGGTGGTGGTAAGCATGTATGCATCATTTTTTATACAAACTAAAATTTGAGTTATTTCCTTCAGATTATGATGGAGGTAAGTGGATACCAAAAAAAATTGGATACTTTTTTGTAATTTTCTTTTTTCCCTTATAGATACTGTCATGCTCAACTGGCACAAGCCACTAGTAGAGCAATTCAGAGGGTCTCCTCTTTGCACAGCCCCTACTAATCTCTCTACCTTTTTTGAGAGAGAAGTGGAGCATGTCAGAGACTTTGATAAGAGAGCTTCTGAGTTTGAAGCCAAGCAAGCACAGCAGGCTCTTCAAAAGGTCCTTTTGCTGGGACTTGCAGAGACAAGAGTGGGGCTTTACTCAAAGTTCCATGATGCTGCAGTCTATCAATTTGGGTATGGAAGTAAAAATGCCATTCATTTGGCCTATATGTGAGTTTGTTTCTTTTCCTTGAACACATCACTAACATTTAATCTAGGTTTACCACTTGCTTGGATGCAAGCAAGACTGGACTTAGAGTCAAGCTACCTGTCTTTAATCAAGATAAGCAACAATGGGGAGTAAAGAAGCCTTGGTATGCATGGAAACTGGAGCAGACAAGGGGCATCAAGAACAACTCTGAAAAGCCCATTGTTAAACGTCAACAAGGCTCACAATTCATCCTAGATGCCCTAGTGGAGGAAGGAGAGAAACTCAGAAAAGAGGTGCTCAGTGACTATAGAAGACTCAAGGTCCAGTCTTGTGAAGAGGATCAAGACTTGAGCAGGCCTTGGAATGCAGCAAAGGCCAAGGCTGCTGAAGCCGAGATGAAAGGTGTTCCCGGTTTTGCTGAAAACTTGAAGGACATCAAAATCCATGTCGAGGAAGCATGGGAAGAGTACCAGAAAGCTGTGGTCATCAGCAAAGGCGCAGCTGTCGAGGGTTCATCCTTCCGGGATGGAGTTTATGACAAGGTTGCTTCATCCTTTGCAAAACCTCCTTCATTCAGAGGCTTTGTGTTCTTTTCTGATGATGATGTCCAGACACTGAAGGCATCTTTAGCTTCCACCAAGCATCTTACCTTTGCTTTCTCTGTTGCTTTCCATGACTTGTGTGCTATCAAGGCTCGAGCAGCTGGTAACATTGCCATTTCCAACCAGTTTGCACAGTGCATTACGATTCCTAACAATGTTGCTCGTAATTTATCTCAAGCCTTCACGGGTGATACGAGTACATGATGGTTACTGTGTTTCAAGTTGTAGTCAGTGTTACCATACTTTCCCTCATCGTTGTCCTCGCATTGTGAATAGATACTTGGTTGCGCTTGGTTTCATTCAAGACTCGGACGTGACCGCGGTAAATTCCAGCGTAAACCCAATTAGCGACACACCCGACCGGACGTTATTCTCTTTTCGCAACCTTGAACCCACGCAGCTCTCCGTCAACATCCCTGCACCCTACCCTCTCCATTGCCATGACTTACCAGATTTTCTGTTTGGGTAACCCTCTTCTTGATGTGCAGGTCCGAGACGGAGAGGCACTCTTGAACAAGTACGATCTCGTGGCCAACAACGCGATCCTTGCCGAGGAAAAGCATCAACCGATGTGCGTCAACCCCATCATCCCGTTCGATCGCCGTCCGCGATCACTGACGACGATCTCCGTAGCTACGAGGAGATCGTGAAAAACTACCCCGTCACGTACGTCGCTGGAGGAGCGTCCCAGAACTCTGCGCGCGGGGCTGCTGTGAGCATACGCCTGACCGCGTGCTCGACCGATCTAACTATTCCACTCTCAGTACGTCCTCCCTCCCAAGTCGGTGGTGTACACGGGATGCGTCGGCGATGACGATCTCGCTGAGCAATTGCGGGCGGCGAACAAGCGGGAAGGGCTGGATGAGGTCTACCTCGTCAAGAAGGGCGAGAAAACGGGTGCTTGTGCTGTGATCCTCACGGGCCACAATCGGTAGGGACTTTTCTTTCCTTCTTTCGTTATCCGTGCCTCTTTTTTCGTGGAGCGGGTCGTTGACGCGATGGATCTGGCGATTAGGTCGTTGGTGACGACGTTGCGTGCCGCCGAGAAGTTCGAGGTGTCGCATCTCTCGTCGCCGAAGGTTGCCCCACTCGTGGAGGGTGCCAAGGTGTTTTACGTCGAGGGGTTCTTCCTCACGCACGGCGTTGACACGATGCTCGAGCTGAGCAAGCACGCGTCGGACAACAACAAGGTATGACCCGCCCCGTCCTCCCTCGTCGCATCTCACACGCACGCGCAGACCTTGGCCCTCAACCTCTCCGCGCCCTTCATCCTCCAATTCTTCACTGCCCAGCTGGAGCAAATCCTCCCCTACACCGACATCGTCATCGGGAACGAATCCGAAGCCCAAGAGTACGCCAAAGCCATTCTCAAATCCGACACGACCGACATCGCGCAGATCGCCAAGGGCATCGCGGCGTATCCCAAGGCCAACAAGCGTCCGCGCGTCGTGGTGATTACCCAGGGCCCCGAATCGACGGTCCTCGTCGACGAGGCGAATCCGGAAGGAAAAGTGTATCCGGTGACGCCGATCGCGAACGAGTTGATCGTGGATACGAACGGGGCAGGGGACGCGTTCGCGGGTGGGTTCTTGGGTGCGTACGTTTCTGGGAAGAACCTCGGTGAGTGTGTCGAGGTGGGGCACAAGTTGGGGGCCATGTGTGTGCAACTGGTACGTATGCCGTTGTTCTGCGTCGAGCTTAGCACGGGAACGAGACTGACGGATGCATCGGATAGGTCGGTCCGCAGTTCAAGTGGCCCAAAGTTTCGGTGCTCTGATCTTGATTCGACATGAATTGTGTTATACCATTTACCCTCTCACCCTCGCTCTCAACAGCGAGACGACTTGTGTATCCTTACCTAGATGTCATCAAATCACAAGCTCTCCACAGCATGTAGCACTGAACCTTTCCATTACCACCATCGAATGTGATATCAATTAGTTCGGCCAGACCAATATGCCTGAAACCCGTCGACGAACATTCTACGACATTCGACAAAAGCGTCACGTCCACGCGCGCTGGGTGCAAGTAATGTAGTGCGAACATGTCCAACCAAAAAATGTGGCCGAAGAAGACTATGGGAGTGCTATGACAATATAATACTGTGGGTAGAGTACATGTTTATGAAGGGGGTGGGGAAGCGAGAGATTCCTGTCTCAGAATCTGGAGCATTAGATCAAGTACCGTAGACGTCACGTTCTTCGTACTGACCTGCGTCAATAGCTCGGCTAGCGCAAGGATGGTCAATAGGGAAATAAGAAAGAAGAAAGAAAAGACGTACCTGGGTTCAACATGGGTTCACCGTCCTCTGTGAGTATTTGTTCCATCTCGAGGGGACGCCCCAGAGGTGCTGAATGAGGAGGTGAATAATGATGATCTCGGCTGGGAGAAAGCAGACTTTGAACGATGGCCGTTTCGCTATCGCTATTGTCCCTTTCCTCGTTTGGTGGTTCGCCTGCGCTAGGTGGAGAGATATGTTGCACGCAGCCGTGGGATGACAATGTCTCTGGTATTCTTAGCGCTTGACCGTCTGTAGAAGCCTCTCCATCTATCGCATTGAACATTGCATTGACAGATGTTTCGGTGACGTGTAAAAAGAGACTCACTGTCAACACTCGCAGGAGGCGAAACTAGTGAAGGATCGATCATAGCGGTCTCGGGATCACCAGTCTCGGAATGGTCTTCCATTCCGGTATGGTCCAACGAGGGATCGACGGCCAGCACGGGGCTACCCTGGCGCGACGACGATGATTCGCCGTTGCTTGATGAACTAATACCGTTTGGTATTTGTTGATGGGCCATGGCGTCAGGAGGGGAATGCATCGGGCGATAATATTCTGGTGGTGCATTATAGTAGGGATGAGCGTAACCGGGATGGATCATATGAGGTGGAGGTGGAGGTGGTTGTGAACCATCGCCACCCCAAGGAGGTGCAGGTTGCCAGCTCGCTTGATGTAACCGAGCAGAGGATGTAGGAAGACCAACGGCAGGGGGATAGTGACCATCGACCATCACCCCTGGTGGAGGGATCATAACTGTAGAGGCTATCATCAGAAAGTCGCGCCAGAACACGCATATACTCACCTCCTGCAAATGTGTGTTGACGGTAATAACTTTGTGGGCCGCCTGGAGGGACCGCGGATGGAGGAAGGGAAGTGGGGACGGCAGGATTCTCGTTTGATGAGGGTGTTCTACTGCGGCTCTTTGATCGCGAACCCGAGGAACGAGGATCCTCATCACCCATCGACCTCCTCCTGTCTACACCATCTGTAGGCTCGATCACGACACCATTATGTCTGACGGAGGGGTTGATGAAGCGAGTTACAAAGGCGAGGAGCATGCACTGACCTCGATTTTTGATGTCTCCGCAGAGCGTCGGTCTGGACAGTTGTCAGCTGGAAACACGAGGCAAAAAGAAGCAGAGACGGACACGAGTAAACCTGGAATCACACTGGGGACAAGCACTGTGGAGGGTCTGTGTATGCGTGCCCCTATAATTAGCAGAACACGTACAATCCGGGCACAGAATGAAGTTTCGTCGTGCGCTGATGTCTCTTGAGATCGGCCTCTCTGGCAAACTGTTTGTTGCAACCGTTGATCCGGCAGGGCCACACGGTGGAGTCAGAGGGTTTCTTTGGGGAGGGTTTATCCTGGTGTTGGGTCTTTTTCTTATGGGCGTCCCTCTTCTGGTCAGGCTGCGGGGCGCGAAGTTGCGATCCGATGATGCGTGTGGCTGATTTAACAGGGGACCGGAATGGTATGAGCAACGAGTGTTACGCACAGTCTGCTTCGATTGTCGGACCATCTCTTTTTTGCGCGGACTCGCTCAGGGATCTCACTGCAGACCACGACGAACAGCGCTTCAGGATATGTTCTGTCGTCCACCCCGATCCTATGTTTGCGCGGTCGCTTCGGAAACGGTGGCTGACGATCCAGGTGGCGATTTATGGCGGCGTCCGATGGCGCTGAGCTGCTGTGGCTGAGACTCTCCTCCTCCCAACTCGTATATACATGCACAAACATATCGTGTAATCAACCCCCTACGACCACCCCCTCCTCCAGTTCTCCGTCATCGCAAGGCACCTTTTCCTCCACCAACGCGTTGTGTGCATCATGTCCAGTAGATATGGGGCCATCGAAGTAGCCAGGTAACCTTGCCCCGTCTGGTGCAATACCACAGTGGCTACCAAAGCGCATCAGATCATGCGAGGAATCCGAAATAAAAGTTCCTTTTACTCGACTATTTGCTTCCAATATGTCTCAAACTCGAATTCAAACTCGTAATCACCCCCGAAATCAGCATCGAGCTGAGACCGGGGAACGAGGTCGAAGAGGTCCGGGTTAAACCGCATCTGTCATACTATGACTGAGTCATTGCTCGAAAATCACGTTAAATATTATCCCAACCTTGTCCCGGGTTACGGGATCCAGAAAAGGCACGATCCCCTTGTAAAAAAAGTTGAGAAGGAACGGAAGGTTCGTGACTATAGCGCGTCCCAGCGTTTCGACGTAGTGTTGCTGAAGGATCGTAAGCACCTGTCAAACACAATGCGTTACACCAAAAACAACACAGAAGGGACAACACTTACCTTGCTTGCTACGGATATAGAAGGATTAGTACGCAAGGTGGTCGTTTTGTAATCGACGATGATAACAAGGGACTCTTGGCCCGGTGGCATCATGTCCTTGGCGCGTTCTCTGTTCGCCACCGTGTCAAAACTAGCGCCACCAGCTGACATCTCCGCTTACAACCACCATACGAGATGTCTCAGCTGACGAGGGCTGGTCTCGGTATTTTCTCTCCCAGGGCGCATGTAGATAATGGGACGTCCATCTTTGTCAAAACCTGTAAGTAGGCTGTATCACGTATCAGTTCAGCGCGCACGCGCACGCATCAAATCGGAGCACACATTTTACCGGTCTCACATTCTATCTTGACCTGGAATGGATATAGTGTTCTTTGCTGAATAAAAATGACTTGGACGCGTCACACTTGCTCACCTCGTCCGGCGGAATCAGCTCGGGTTTGTATTCCCGCCTCCACTCTAGGGAGGATTTAATTCTCTTCTCTGCATCATGCATTTTCCATTTGGCAGCGCGCATATAGCGAGGGATGGTATCGGGTTTGCGCAGCCATCGAAGTTCCCATTTGTGATACGAATCCGAAGCGGGTAAAAGGAGTGAGTGAACGTACTAAGAAACCCCGGTCGCAGCAAGGTGACGCAATACGAGGACTGAGTTCCATCAGTCTGCCATGTGGTTGAACACCTTACCTCCCGCAGCGCCTCTATCTGGGCGGCCTGCTCTTCGGAGTACGAGTGAATGGGTTTAATAACTGTGCCTAGCTCCGGCGCAGTGAGCACAGCAGTGGTGATTGGCATTGGAGAGATGTCTAGGGTAGGGTATGGTGAAAGAGAGAATGTAAACGTCGAGTGGCCATGCTGCGTTCACAAGCACAATGTTCGTCATAACGATCGGGAAGCATCCGTCGCGGAGTTTGATTCCACACAACTCTACCTCGTGCAGCCATGCATTTGATGTACACTCTCGATGGCAGTGGAAACAGGGTATACACCCTCGAGGTGCGTGTGTTCATTGGCCGTCGGATCACGTTTTTTCATGACTCCGTACAGAAAATGACCAACGAGGGCAGGATCACCAAGTCTGCACATCCAGGTGCGTTCGCGCCTTGAACCCATCGTAGGTTTGCTTCAAAGGTCCTTGTGCAGCTCGTTTCTCCCCAGACGACAAGTTTTCTCGCCACCGTGTCACTATCAAAAAGCGCTATGGAGTTTTGCCCACTCAGCTCCCCTCTAAGCCCATGTAAGGATGCAGGCAACCTGGTGTAACTCGTCGTATCCTAGTGAAGACTGGTTGTAACTATACAACTTGGGACTCGATCAGTGATTTGCTTTGGCCGGGCAAGGGTTGCGAATACGATTTCAATTCTTGGGGGAGACTATTATTCCCGTTGTAACTTGGACTCCTTTGCTGAAAATCGTGGTCGGATTTAGAAGAGTTGATGAGAAACCCGTTTGATTGATAAGTTTTCTCCACGACGTTCCCGTCGGTAGGCCTAGGTTGCCAATCAGACCATTTACATTCGACAAGTATACCCATCAGGAAGAAACCTGCACCCTTTGACAGGGACGCAGTAAGTCGTGCTGTCCACTTAAATACATGTAGGCCAATGAGAGAAGACCGAGAGCGGAAGAGTTCCTGAACGGCCGTTCATTTCAGCTGCTCTGCAGGTGTAGATCACTTTCCTCGTGTTGTGCTCGAAAAACGAGGTTGCTCGACAATCGATCGTGGATTCCGCACCCACGCACAGTCCAATCGAGTCGTGCGGAGTTATTCGGGTTGCGTGATATAAGCGGACCCTGCGAATGTGACAGGGGCTGACTCGAGTCATGACGTTTTTGGCCTCAGAGTCACTGCCGGCATCAGATCCGCGACTCGCTCTGTTGGAGGCTGGGTGTCGTGCCAGTGGCCACAGCACAAAATGGCCGCACCAAACAAAGGTGGGAGCAACGAGTAAGCCTTATTGGAAAGTTCTGATACCGCTACAGCATTCCGTTCAATTCACTCAGCGCTCCACACAACTTGAACCCGCAGCCTTGCGAGTGACTCATTGCCGTGTGTGGTGGGAAAATGTGCCAGTGGTGGACAACCTTGTGTCAGTCATCGATCTGACGATCGTCGGGCCATCCGACGGATCGGAGACCACATCGAACTCGAGAGCAGCATGAAGACCGCCAAGGGTTTCCGATCAGCGTGGACTTCAGTCAGCAAAAGTTAAGAGACCGGGAGCCGCAACAATACTCATTGTGACTTGGGCCCCATTTTTGAACCGGTGACTACAGCATTGTGAGTGGCTGAGCAAGCCGGCTCCTTTCATTTGTAAAATAACATTACACAGTGAGGTCAGACCGGTATACGTAGGCCACTGGCAGCAACGGAAGGAGAATTTGTAAGCGAGCGACTTTTACCGGCGGGGAAACCTTATATAACTGGCCATGAAACTATGTGCGATTCGGACCACCACCCCCTACACCCTCAACCAACATGGGCACGAGGATAACGACCTCGCAACCTACGGCCAACCATACCGAACACCTCGAAATCCTCGAGGTCGACGCCGCTCCCCATGTTGACATCGAGCAGGCAGAGGACACCTTCAACGAGCTTGCGCGTCAGCTCTCTAGGCACTCGGCCCGCATAGATCAATCCAAGCAGACTTCGCGAACTGCCTCTGTATACATGAGCGGTGACTTGGAAAAAGGCGATAAAGCTGACAGACCTTTTGACCTTCGTGAATATCTCACGTCTTCGAACGATGCTAATGAAGCTGCTGGAATCAAGCACAAACATGTCGGTGTCACTTGGGAGGACCTCGAGGTCAAGGTCATCGGAGGGGCAGACCATAAGGCGAGTGATTCCTCCACTTTGGCTACCCGCTTTGTTCCTGATCTTGTCCCAATATAGATATTCATAAACACTTTTGGAGGTGGGTCTACAGAGTAGGAACTCCGATAACTTGATCGAACCGATCCTCGTTTCACAGATGCCGTCCTTAATTTCTTTCTTGCGCCCCTGCTTTGGTTATGGGGCTACATCATGCGGTTCATACCCCACCGAGAACTACCCACAAGAACCATTTTACACAAGTAAGTCGTATCATAATATCATTACGTCGTCAACCATCATAATGTTGCTCGTACGTAAGATCATCAGGTGTCCTTAAGCCAGGTGAAATGTGTCTTGTTTTGGGCTGCCCTGGGGCCGGGTGTTCTACCTTTCTCAAAACCATCGCTAATCAACGAGATGGATATGCTGACGTCGGTGGCGACGTTCTGTATGCCGGTATCAATGCCACTGAGATGGCCAAGTACTACAAAGGAGAAGTGGCCTATAATCAGGAAGGTATAGTCGCTCATTGCCAGGTTGTGTTTCTAGAGTTTGATCACATAACCAGGTGATATCCATATATCTACATTGACGGTTGCTCAGACGATGGAATTTGCACTCTCGACGAAGACTCCTGGGCCAAATGGTCGTCTCCCAGGCGTGTCCAGAAAAGAGTTTAATACCATGGTTCAGGATGCCGTCCTGAAAATGCTCAACATTTCGCATACCCATCAAACTCTTGTCGGAGATGAATTTGTACGCGGCGTATCGGGCGGCGAGCGGAAACGCGTTAGTATTGCCGAGATGATGGCGACCCGCGCTCGTGTTCAATGCTGGGATAACTCGACTCGTGGTCTCGACGCGTCCACTGCGTTGGATTTCACCAAGAGTTTGCGTGTCATGACTGACGTACTCGGTCAGACTACCTTTGTTAGCTTGTACGTTTGAGAACATCAGACGTTGGTATTTGTTAACCATTGCCTTCAGGTATCAAGCCGGCGAGAGTATCTATGAGTTATTTGACAAGGTCCTTGTATTGGACAAGGGCCGTCAGGTATACTTTGGACCTGCCTCAGAAGCTCGTGCGTACTTCGAGAACCTGGGCTATCGGTCCCTTCCCCGTCAAAGCACGCCGGATTATCTGACTGGGTGCACGGACCCTAATGAACGTCAATTTGCCGATGGTCGCTCAGAGCGTGACACACCATCTTCCCCTGAAAATCTTGAAAATGCTTTCTATGGCTCACCCACTCACCCCGAGCTCCAACGTTCTCTTGGGGAATTCAAGTTTCGTATGGAGACTGAGAAAGAGGATCAAGAAGCATTCCGTGCTGCCGTGCTCGCCGACAAAAAACGCGGCACCTCGCGGAAGAGTCCCTATACGCTCGGGTTCACTGCTCAAGTGAAGGCACTCACGATTCGGCAATTCCGCGTCCGTCTTCAGGATAGGTTCCAGCTGTCAACGAGTTTTGGAATGGACACAGTTAGTCTGTCTGTTTCAATGGGGACTGATTTTAATTGTCACTCTAGATTCTAGCTCTGGTTGTTGGCGGTTGCTTCCTAAATTTGCCTTACACGGCCGAGGGAGGGTTTACGCGTGGCAGCGTCATATTTATTGGACTGTTGACCATTTGTTTCGAAGCATTCGCCGAGGTCTGCTTCACTCTATTTCTCGTGTGCTCAAAGTGCTGACTTGTTTACCAACTCTATTCAGATGCCCACGATGATGTTGGGACGGCCAATAGCAAACAAGCAGATTGGCTATGGCTTTTACCGGCCCGCTGCCTTGGTGTTTGCTAACTTCTTCGCGGATATACCTTTCTCGGCTGTTCGGGTTTTCATTTTCGACGTGATTGTGTATTTCATGCCAGGCTTGTGGGTCATCTCCCTGAACCTTGCATCTACTTTGCCTCACTTTACTCTTAGGGCACGCTCCGCTGGCGGATTCTTCACTTTTCACTTGTTCGTTTATCTGACCTATCTCGTCATGCAAAGTCTCTTCCGCACTCTTGGGTTGTTGTGCATCAGCTTCGATAGCGCATTCCGTCTCGCTACGATCTTCCTCCCGAACTTGGTTCAATATACGGGATACATGATACCCACATTCCAGATGAAGCGATGGCTGTTTTGGATTGTAAGTTTTCTTTTGTTCTTTGCGGAAATTTTCTCACTTGCGAATAGACCTACCTGAATCCCCTGTCTTATGCATGGGCTGGAGCTATGGAGAACGAATTCATGCGCACGTCATTGATCTGCGATGGTTCTTACGTTGTTCCTAGAAATGGGCCCGGAATGACCAAATACCCGTCCGCGATCTCATTCCTTCGTGACTAATTGAGACTAACATAGCAGTAGGGACAATTTGGGTCCTAACCAAGTGTGCACCCTCTTTGGTGCACAGCCGGGGAGTGACGTTGTCATTGGAAGCAACTATCTAGAGGCCGGATACGGCATCACTGTGGCAGACATCTGGCGTCGCAATCTGGTTGTGATAATTGCTTTTCTGATCTTCTTTTTGTTCACACAAGTGATTGCGATCGAATACTTATCGGTGAGGCCTTTTTATGCATTTGAGTTGAATTCGACTCAAATCGCAACAATCTGCAGCCCAAAATGTTTGGCGGTTCACTCTGTATTTATGCCAAGGAAGATAAAGAAACGAAAGCGCTCAACGAAATTCAACGTGAGAAGAAGGCCAAACGCCACGGGAAGCTTGATGACGAGAAGCCGCAGAGGCAGTCGCATGCTGGGGACAAGTGCGTCTCCGTGGTGCCGGGGAGCCGTTGCGTTGTGTACTAATCCCCGTGTTGTAGGGTCAGCCCCAAAACTCACAGGAGGGCATTTACGTGGGAGAATCTCAACTATCATGTTCCTGTGCCCGGTGGGACGTTGAGGCTCCTTCACAACGTTTGCGGCTATGTTAAACCTGGGACATTGACGGCGCTGATGGGTGCCTCTGGTGCAGGTGCGTTTGAGGTGCATCGCTTTGAGCGGTGGCGAGTCTGACATGTGTGACAGGGAAAACAACGTGTCTTGATGTCCTCGCGCAGAGGAAAAATATTGGTGTTGTTACGGGTGACACCTTCGTCGATGGCCGGCCCATTGGTGCAGACTTTGCACGCGGAACTGCATATGGTATGCTTCACGCCTCCAACTATCAGCGTCTTCTAATTGCTATTCATAGCTGAGCAAATGGATGTTCACGAGGGAACAACCACAGTTAGGGAGGCACTACGTTTCTCCGCATACTTGCGACAGCCCGCTGAGGTTTCCATCGAGGAGAAGAACCTCTACGTCGAAGAAATTATTGAGCTTTTGGAACTTCAGGACTTCACGGAAGCGCTCGTGATGACTTTGAGCGTCGAGGCACGCAAGCGTCTTACTATCGGTGTTGAATTAGCGAGCAAGCCCGCGCTTCTTCTGTTCTTGGACGAACCCACTTCCGGCTTGGATGCACAGAGCGCATGGAACTTGGTTCGCTTCTTGCGTAAACTCGCGGATCAAGGACAGGCCATCCTGTGTACCATCCATCAGCCTTCTAGTTTGCTATTCGAGAGCTTTGACCGTCTCTTGTTGTTGGAACGGGGCGGAGAGACCGTCTACTTCGGCGATATTGGCAAGGACTCGCAAGTCATTCAGGAATACTTTGCCAGAAATGGTGCGTTCTGCCCTCCGAACGTGAACCCTGCGGAATATATGCTTGAGGCGATCGGGGCTGGGCTGGCTCCCAGAGTCGGCCCTCGTGATTGGAAGGATGTGTGGCTTGACTCGCCCGAGTACCAGCGAGTGCGCACTGAAATCGAAGAAATCAAGGCTCAGGGTTTGGCTGTTCCAGTTACTGAGAATAGCCAAACACGTGCATGTATGTTGTCAATTTCTGGCCCAATGATCTTTTCTAACCCTGACTGTGTAGATGCGACGTCCTTTTTGTACCAGCTGCGCACTGTCATCAAGCGAAATAACATTGCGCTATGGCGTTCTCCCAACTATGTGTTCAGCAGGCTGTTTGTGCACGCATTCATCTCGTTGATCATCTCGCTATCCTTCCTGAACCTGGGGCACAGTCTTCGGGATCTGCAGTATCGTGTCTTTGCAATGTGGGTTTCCCCCCCTTTTTTTTTTCCCTAAGGCAAGATTGATGTTTAATGCATATATTCGCCTGGCAGCTTCTGGCTTGTCGTGTTGCCTGCGATTATTATGAACCAGTTGGAGCCCGTGTTCATCTTCAACAGACGCAAGTAAACTTGTTTTTTGGGGAAATGCCGTCCTAAACTATCATCCACAGGAACCTTCATCCGAGAGTCGTCGAGTCGGATATATTCTCCCTACGTTTTCGCCATCGCTCAGCTTATTGGCGAGATTCCGTACTCGATCCTGTGTGCAATCGTGTACTGGGTTCTGATGGTGTACCCGATGCACTTTGGGCAAGGTGCTACTGGCTTGAACGGGACTGGCTTCCAGTTGATGATAACCATTTTCATGGAGCTATTCGGCGTTTCGATTGGTCAACTTGTCGCGGCGTTATCATCAACTATCCACATTGCCGTCATATTCAATCCCTTCATCAGCATCGTCCTCGCCTTGTTCTGCGGGGTCACCATCCCATATCCGGCTATGTCCAGCTTCTGGCGAGACTGGCTTTACCAACTGGTACCGTATACGCGGACACTTTCGGCGATGCTATCGACGGAACTGCACGGTTTGGCTATCGTATGTGCTTCCGACGAATTCAATGTCTTCAACCCCCCTGCGAACCAAACTTGTCAAGACTGGGCGGGAGACTTTGTCAGTGCCTTTGGCGGCTACCTTGATAATCCTCTCGCCACTACCGCGTGCCGCTACTGCCAATACTCGGTATGTCGCGTTCGTGAGAGATGCGTCCTTTGTGGTCTAACTGGTGGGCAAACAGGTCGGAGATGAATTTTTCATACCGCTCAATATCGAATTCGACAATCGTTGGCGTGATGCGTTTATTCTGTTTTCGTACTTTGTCTTCAACGTCATCGTGACTATCAGTGAGTAACCGATTTCTTACTTTCCCGCCGTGTCTGACGAGACCCCCCTTTTTCTTAGTCGCATCGCGGTTCCTGCGGTACGCAAAGCGGTGATATGGATTCCAGATGGCCGGCTTCTTTTTTAAATCCTCTTTTCTTTCTTCGAGCAACGACGATGCTACGCGCGAACCTTCTGGATGGGTCACGTTTTCCTTTCTCATCACCTCATGCCACGTTTCACTTTTGCAACATCGCATTTTATACATCACCTCGTCAATATGCACGCACTTCTAGATCCCATTGCTGTTATCATAAGCATGATCAATTCATAGTAGTTTACTTGCTTCATCGCCGTGCCTCGGGGATCTTCTCGGAGGAGGCTGAGAGACCCACGTGACCTTCACTAATGTATGACTTTGGCAGTGCAGCTTTGTAAGTGATTAGCATTGCTGACAGATGCTCAGGTGACTGGAAGAGACCGGAAGGGGTATAAAAGTGATGTGGTCGGTCGTCCAGATATCTCCAGAAACACTCTAACGACCTCCATCATCATGACTGTCAACGCAATCACTTCCAAGGGCCAGTTCGACGAGCTTGTACGTCCTCTTCTGCCGCCGATCCCCGACTCGGACACGACTAGATAACGTTATCACAGAAAGCCAGCGGCAAAACCATCTTTGTCGACTTTTATGCCGACTGGTGTGGTCCATGCAAGCAAATCTCGCCCGAATTCCAGAAACTCGCGGCAAAGCACGCGCAAGATGGCGCCGCCGAGTTTTACAAGGTCGATATCGACGTTGTCCAGGACCTCGCCCAGGAACTCGGGATTCGATCTGTCTGTATTCCCTCCTTCTCTTCGACTTGACCAGAGGCTTACGTTGATCGTTGGATTAGATACCCACGTTCCATGTATACAAGAACGGCCAGCAACTTGATACGATCGTTGGTGCCAACCGCAGCGCGTTGACGGTATGTCTTACATGCGATGCTGTGTTACTGGGATGCTGACCGATTCCGTCCAGACTCTTGTCCAGAAACATGCTGCGTAGTTTATCTGACGGGACCGGTTCGTGGTAATCGAAGTTTTCGTTGTGTTGTCGCAGGATGCCCTAGTGTAGGATTAAGATCAGAAATGCCAGCTATGTTATCGTCAGTTTTACCGAGACGAAACATCGGCTTATCTCTGCGTTGCCCGAGTACGATTGCCAACTTCCTGCTATGTAGTAACTTGAATGATCCCATACAACAACCCTCTTTTCCGCACGTCGATGCAATCCCATAACATGCAAGATGCTAGCGTACTACGTTATATCATGAAAGTAGGCACATGGGCGATGGGTATAGATGATAATGGAATAAACTGTAGTGGCGAAGTGAGAGAAAGGAATGAGGTCATCGAATTCCTGAATTGTTGCAACCTCGCTAACGAATGATCGATACATTGGTACCGCCACGAAGACTGCAACAGACCAATAATCAAGCTGTTCTTCCCCTTAGCCAACGATTATCCGATTGATCAAGGAGGGGCATCGTCCTTCTCGTTACCCCCCTGACTTCTCTACGGCGTAGACGATTTTCCCAATGCGGAGTCCTCAGAAAGTTCCCTTCGACGTTGCCATAGGGAAGGCCATCAGTGTCCTAAATTAAATTTAGATGATTCGGTCCGATTGGCATCAATCGCGCTCCCGTATGATACTCGGCCGCTTATCGTCGAGTATATTTGGCAGGTCCGAGTACAGGCGCGAGAATCTGATGTAGTCTACGCCTGGACCTCGCACCACTGGCACTCACGAAATCACGGATAGCATACTGGGATAGCAGCTACTAGATCGAAGGGGGTGTCCTTGCGGGCGAAGGTCGAGTGCTTCTCGGGCGAGGACAATGGCCTCATCGAGGTCTTCCATCGCCCCGAGCTGGTTATACCGAGTAGATAGATGATTTGCAAGGTTGTTCAAAGACATTGACCGGCTAGGGTGTCCTTGTGGGTGAAGGTGGAATGATTCTCGGTCGAGGACGATGGCCTCATCGAGGTCCTCCGTCACCCCGAGCTGGTCGTACAGAGTGGAGAGACAAATTGCAAGGTTGTTCAAAGACATTGATCGATGAGGGTGACCATGCGGGCGAAGGTCAAGTGCCTCTCTGTCGAGGACAATGGCCTCGTGGAGATCCTCCATCGCCCCCAGCTGCTCGTACCGAGTGGTGAGACAAACTGCAAGGGAATTTAAAGACATCGAATGATGAGGGTGCCCAGCCCGGCAAAGGTCGAGTGCTTTTCGGGCGAGGACAATGGCCTCAAGGAGGTCCTCCGTCTTCCCGAGCTGGTTGTGCCGAGTGTAGAACCAAATTGCAAGGTTGTTCAAAGACATTGACCGCTCAGGGTGTCCTTGCGGGCGAAGGCTGAGTGCTTCTCGGTCGAGGACAATGGCCTCATTGAGGTCTTCCATCCCGAGTGGAGAGACAAACTGCAAGGTTGTTCAAAGAGCTAGATCGAAGAGGGTGTCCTTGCGGGCGAAGGTCGAGTGCTTCTCGGTGGAGGACAATGGCCTCGTGGAGATCCTCCATCGCACCCAGCCGCTCGTACCGAGTGGTGAGACGAACTCCAAGGATGTTTAAAGACGTCGAACGATCTGGGTGCCCAGCTGGGTAAAGGTCGAGTGCTTCTCGGGTGAGATTAATCGCCTCCTCAAGGCTCCTTGTCGCTCCAAGCTGGTCGTAACGATGACCGAAATCAATTGCAAGGCAAGTCAAGGAGACGGATCGCTTGTGGGCAAAGTTCCAGTGCTTCACGATTAAGGTCGATCGCCTCGTCGATGTAACTGATCCCCCCTCCTTGTTCAAATTTGGCGAAGAGGGATTCTGCCCGCGAATACAACTGTTCAACTGGTAGGCACATCATTTCACTGCTCCGCACGCAGACAGAAAGAGACGCATACCCTCTGAATCCATACTGGCACAATAATTTGGAAAAACCCTGTGCCGCAGGACCGAAGAGGTAGCTTCAATTACACGAGAAGACCCACTCCTCGCAAGGCTGCACCCTCACAACAAACTGCCTTTTCGTTCTTCAATAGACTGTTTGGACCGCCCACGCTTCCTCGTCCATTGCCTTTGGCTATTCGAGCGCGCCTACCGACTCAGGATGCGAGAGAAGCGAGATGGAATGTCTTGCTGAAGTTAGATCTCAACTCTCATTTTGCAAACAGTGGGATCATAGTCGACTTTTACGCCGACTGGTTCCATGCAAGGTAATTTCGCCCGTCTTTCAGAAACTCGCGGAGGAGCACGCGCAAGAGGGCGCCGCCGAGTTTCACTCAACACGATCTCGGGCGTCGCCGGGGCACTCGGAATTGGATCTGTCTGTGCTTACATGCGTGTGTTGCTGGATGCCCGCGATTCCGTCAAGATCCTTGTCCAGACCAGTCTCCCTCGGGGTAGTTCATCTGACGGGGATCACGGTAAGCCGTAGCAAGGATGCCCTAGCATAGGATTATTGTCAGATCAGAGATGGCTATCTTATCGTCAGTTATCTCGACGAGACATCGGTTTATCTGTTCTCTGCGTTGCCCGAGCACGAGTGCCAACCTGCCAGGCTAACCCGAATGATCCCATACAACGATCCCCCTTTTCCGCATCCACACATTGCAAGATGCTAGCGTGCGTTATATCATTAAAGTAGGCTGCACATGGACGATGGGTATAGATGATAAACCGCGGAATGATTTGGGGTCGTGAAGTGAGAGAAAGAACATGTGAATCCGCTTGAACGTCCATAGTCAAACCTGCACGTGGCATCAGCATGCGTGGTCTTTGCCAAATTAGGTACAGATACACGAACCAAACTGAGTTCGAGTGTCCAGACCCTTCTTGCCCATAATTTCACAGGCTGGGTGGGTTCTCCGGGTTGTGCCAAATCCACCTCCAAACCATCCCACCAACATTTGCGCTGCAGGGCGAAACCGTGAGTGAAAAAGCATAAATACGTTGACGCGAGCAGCCTACGGCGGGTTTTCTCCAAAAGAGGAGTAGCTTTTGCGCGGTCGCCATCTGGTTGTAATCGATGGTGACAGGGCGTTCGCTGCTTGGTGTTGGCGGGTGATGTACGATTCCTGTTTTGAGTAACACGAGCGCTATCGATGATATACAACACCGGGAGGGTTCCATGGCGCGGAAGCCCCACTCGTCGTCGCGATTGAACCCACTATGACAAGTCGTCAGCGATCGATACGAACAGCCACATGGGGCAATCCAAATTACCTCATGCACAACATATCAATGAGGTGTTGCTCGGCGATATTGTTCTCCTTGTGAACGTTGCGCTGCAACGCAGTGAAGATGTTTCGTTTCTCCATGATATTTTGTCCGCATCGACGTTTTATGTCGAGAAGGGGTGGGTTGGCGATGCCTTGTTCGTCGGTGGCTGCGTTGCTGCTCTTTGGGGGTATAGCGAAATATTCGAGTTCCTCTCGGAGTACGATGATGGCTTGTTTGGTCAGAAGTGGGTTCTGAGTGGTGGAGGGACCAAAGTCAGAGGGGGACCCATCCAGCAAATGCTGCTGGGCAGCAAACAGGCCGGGAGAGCTCGCGGTGCCATAAAACGTGTCCGACGCATTCCGGAAGAAATCCAGGACGTATGCAAAGCACTCAGGATCGAACTATGACCAATAGGATTCAGTCAGGGGGGAGAGAACCCGAGCAAAAGAACACCCACATCGACAGCGTAGACTTCCTCGTCTTCCTCATTGTCGCCACCGTCGGTAAAGGCTGCGCTTTGTCGGCTGAGGACGAGGCCGTTTGGGAAGAGACATAAGAGGACGGATTCGGGAAGGTTCATGATGGTTTCTCTGTCTACCGAGAAGCGCCTGCCACGTAGGTCGAGAAGGAGCCTGGTGAGTAGCTGAGGCTGTAGATTGGACTGGATTGGCACTTGGTGCTGAGAGACCTGGGTTATCGGCGAGGAGGACAGCGAAACCGACGCCATGGTGGATGTGGTTGGAAGCGAGTGCTGGACGTTGTTCGTGCTCGACACTGGCAGTTCGTCTCACCCAAGCCGCGAGGCGAGCAATGTGTCATGTTTGGTTGAAACAAATAACGCAAACTCAGGTCCAAGAAAGCCTACTAGGAATGTTTATCTAACTTTCAGAAGGCCCGCGCTCCACAATTAGTGCTCTGATTGTGCACATTGGGGCGGTGCTGCCACGCCCTAGATTTTTCAGGGAATGGCCCCAGGGTTTGGCCACCAACCAATAGCCCAATCAAGGTGTGTGCTGATTCGATCCCCAGACAACCCAGAGGTCCTTGATTTTACATCAAATCGAAGCGCAGAAATTCACCCAATGCCTCCGCTAGGGAGCATTTTTGTATTTGATATTCCTTCGCGCTTGCAGGTCTCGAACGGCTGGTGGTGCGCAGTGTTCGCACCTAATCCGTCTGACAGCCTGACACGGCGACCTCAAAGAGGCGAACATTTTCCAATTCTTCATCCATCAAGGGCGTCAGGTGTGTGTCGCCTCGAGTCCCGCCAGTTGACACGTTGTCAGCCAGGGACACTGGATCTTTTTGCTGCAAATACCGAAATCCAATAGCATCAAAAGATCAAAAAAAAAACCCCAACCCAAGTACAAAGGCTCGTACAGACTAGTAACGCATCCGTAAGTCGCATCTATAAAAGAGCAACTTGACCCTCGCGAAATCCCATCTATGAATAGCTACGATACATGGCACATGGAGACGTTGCCCGCAATCCCCAGACCCCATTAATTCGCTTGATCAAGTATTCAGGGTCTTGTAAACGAGTCGCTAGACCACGGCACGAGGGGTCAGTTTGCACACGCGTGATCTCTGAAGAATTTCCTTACGATGAGCTTCGCCTGTTCTGCACCCACAAGCTCGCCGATCTGGACCCCCTTCACATACACTTTATACGCGGGTAGCTGATCGCGTGCCGTGGTCAGTACCCCTTTCATGATCCTCCGCGGCAAGACTCACATTTCGGACACCCAGTGCCTGGGGAACTTCCCGAACCTCCTCGATATCAAGTCGGTAAAATTGCCCGTCCGGGTTTTGTGCGGCCAACTGGTCGTACAGTTGTGCCATCGGCTGGCACGTTGCACACCATTCGGCCCAGAATTCAATGAGGGCAGGTCGTGCACCGTTGACCTGGAAATGGGAATGTCAATGGTGCCACCGCGTCCCTGGAGGCGGGCAACTTACGACCGACTCAAATTGAGCCATAGAAGTAATGTAGACGACAGGCATTGTGAGCTATGGAGGTATGTGTATGAGAGAGCTCGAGAGAGGAGTAGTTTTTTTTTGCTGATCCTCAGTACCCTATTCTCCGACCTTTTATACCCAGCTCGCTTGGTCAACACTGTTGAACATCGTGTCTCACAAATCTCATGATGTACAATTGCTCCACCTACGTATAGGGTCGGATCCCCGATCCGAAAAAGCAATATCAGCGTTTTCAGGATGAGATGCGGGAGAAGCCAGGCGGAATAGGCGTGCTTTCCATTCCAGCGTCTGCGGGACCGTAGCAGTGGATTGCATACTTCCGGGCTGAATCTTCCCGTTGGTACGACTCGGTGACGCAATTTCGGTCATTTATCGACAGCAGGACACCGATCGTCGTTCCTCCCAAGATGGGATTGCCGAGGCCTCGACTTCGGCGAGATCTGTTCCCAAACCGGTGGAATGAGATGGTCCCGGCGTCTCAGGAACAACGCTGACATTTCTGCCCGAATTGTAGATGCGGACAATTAGCAGACCATTGCTCTGAGTGGTCGAATGCCGTTGTTATTGTTCAGATTTTTCAAACGTGCGGTCGTTTCAGACTGACAGGGGGTGACGCAGTGACAATTGCTTCTCATTCGATGCTCGATGATTCCTCTCTGCTCCACGGCGGGCTGGATATCGTGCACTGAACACGAACCAGAGCAGCGGCCCTTTTCCAGAGTAAGCGACACGTGTGCCACCATTTCGGACAAATAGGTCCAGTTGGTCAGTTGATCTTTCTTGTTTGATGGTCGCACGACATGATGAAAAACATAAACCTTGCATCATTTAGGAAATCGTATGTTCTCCGAAGGCCATGTGGGGGTCAAATGAGCCGCCTCATGGCCTCCTCTTCGTTGTGGGCAAGTTCGGCGCTCGCCGGTGTCTCTATTGTCCATCTTCGAGGCCGTGTGATGACGTCTCACTCCTGTTGACTGGTTCCGCTGCAAGCTGTGCTTGCCACAGGAGACCAGCATCGGACGCCAAGCCGGTCTATTTTCGGCACTGCACACTCGTCGATGTTGAAATTCAGTACTAGTGATGGTTATGGAAGAAAACATGGATGCTCCGCGTTCTTGCTTCGATCTGCGGAGTGATCACTGCAGCGTATCAGATCCACGGGGAAATCCATATTCCGTCGTATGATAAAGAAAGCGATCACGATCCTCAGGCGATATCATTTCAATCAGAACAGCACCAGTCTTCCTCGGAAATTCGACATATGATATTCTGATCGATTTTGTAAAGTAAATGAGGTGGTTTTGCTTATCTCTTGTTCGGACGCGTGACAGACGGCGTTTTGCTGTGCCCTCGGGCGAAATGACGTTTTTACGCGAATGTGGTCGGACAGGTAACTCCGGCCACGCTGGATATACTTTTATTCAGGATCGATGGACCCGCGGACGATTGTACAGGGTAGACAAAAGAGTCGGGACGGGTGCTCTGCCTTTTTACATCCGCTCGTCGGAGATGGACATTTTCATCTCCTCTACCACAGATCCTTATCAGAATCATTGTCCACAGCAATTCCAATGCGACATGCCTGTCTGTCTTCTTCCGATTTATTCCGTTGGCGTTCTGGCCTGGTGGCGTCCGGAGCCTGGTTCGCAGGGTCTTGCTCGCGCGAGAGCGAATGACAACACTCCGAAATGAACAGTGCTCCACGCGATCCCTCCATATCGCGCCAGAACGGCGGCCAAGAATGATTCCATTAATAAAACGTCGCAGATATGAGTTCTTGATGTCGGTGGTGGCCAGTGGACGCCTTTTCTTATCAAGGATATGTACGGGTGGATGTACACAAGGACACTGCATTTTTTTTTTCGATAGGCACCTCCATCCGATCGGTCTGGGCGCGGCGAGACGAGAAGTGCCAGGATGGCATCAGAGGCGTTCTCCTCGCGTCGGCTCTGCGTGGATGAGGATCGAGATCGGCCGGTGAGACTCTGGGCCACGGCGGGATAAAAAGAAAAGAAAAGAAGAAGAGAGATAGGAGAGCGGTCCCTGGCTTAGCTGTGGGCAACGTGTTGGTCGCCCTGCTTCTTCTCCATTCTTTGCGTCTGTCATTGCGATGAACCACAGGCCGCCTCGCGCCTCGGAGGTTGGGAGCCTGAGAGCTTGGTAGGGGTGACACTAGTTTCACAGCGGATGATGTCTTACGTACTTGCAAGGTGGGCAGTCGCGTGTTGGCAGTGGTACATGCGAGTCCGAGGCTTCACGGAACTGGGACCGCTCCCAGGCTCCAGCTGACCTTGGGCATCTCAGGGTGAGTGGATTCAACGCCGGGCCAATCATCCGCAATTGTTCCGCCCAGATGTTGGCGCCATGACAGGATGACACGGACACGGAGCGTGGGCTGACAGCGTCGCGTTGAGACCCGCACCGAAGGGGGCCCCTGTGATATCATGGACGGATCTTGCTCAGACACTTTGTGGGGGGAATGTGCGCACTTGAGAAATGTGCTAAGGGAGGGGTGAAACGTTGCATAAGAATCGCCGGCGCGTGGCAGACGTGTGCATGCTGTGCCATGGGGGACGCGTGTGTTTTTCGTGTTCCCACCTCCTTCTCGGTGATGTCATGTCGCCATGTACGTTTGTCTCCCGTTTGATTTGTCTCGGAAACCCTGACGGTGCGTTGCCTGATGGCGAAGAAGGTGGGGGAATGCGGGGTGCAGACCGATGACGTGTGTGGCTCCCTTGAACGATGCATGGTAACGATGCTTGAAGATGCAAGACACTCTTGGGAGGGGTGTGGTGAGTATTACTGGTTTTGTCTGAATATGCGACGAACGTATGCGGCCACAAGTGGTCGTCTGACTCCCAGTACCCTTGACGAGATCCGAGAAGGGAAAGCCCCACGTTGATCATGGTGGCGTCATACTGGAAGGTCGACCTCGATCGTTTGGCCCAATGCGCACACGGTTGAGGTCATAGTTTCCGTATGTGTACGATCAAAAGTGGGGGAAGTTGGGTTGCCTTAGACGTGGAGCTCCCCCCGGGCCCGATCCACGCGTGTGTGTCCAGTGACACAGTGGAGTGGTTCAAGACGTCATTACGGTCGGGAAGACGAGCTCACGTTTGTCAGGTACGAATGAATAGCGGTCCTACATGCACTGATCTGTTGAATACACTGAGTCATCGTATATCCCGTAGTGGAAAGCAACGACTGTCTTCATTTCTCCTTGGCATACCCAAAGAGGGCCTGATGGTCTGGTGTGCCAAGATGCATCCACTGACGTGGCATCGGGCCAGCTGAGATCGACATAAACTGGACAAGTCGCGTGACCTTGTCGGCCATAATATGGAATGTTTCGTTCTGAGGAATGATGATGTGGGGATGCTAGCGGCACCTAAGGGGGGAGGATCGTGCTTGTGGCAGAAGGGCACAAGGAGCAATATGTTTTCCACTGGCGAGAAGGGTGTGGCTCAATTTTGATGTGAAATCACTGGTTCGCTATAACAACGGTACGCGAGTTGATTCACCTTGCTTACAGTATGTACGGGCGCGGGGAATGGGCAGTGCATGGTACGCGCAGTTGGTCCAGGGTATTGGATCCTAAAAAATAGCCTGTGTCCAAGGGTGAAACAACAAGTCTACCCTTTACCTTTGAGAGAATATTGACGTCAGATAGATATGAATCGACCCAGTGCCCTCGTAACCTGATTTGAATTGCTTTGGCAGCGCACTGGGGGAATCTAAAAAGGAGACAGTGGAACAAACTGCCAGTTCCCATGTCACGGTCTCCGCTGGGATAGCTGTGCCTCGCGCTCACATAGCAGGCACGTTTGTTCCGCATGGCTGGCCCACTCGATTTCTTTTGAGCAGGGCTGGCCACCTCTGAGGCCTCAGAGGTGGGATCTGAGGGGGGACATTAGCTGAGGGATTCTGTATGGAATAAAATGATTTTTTTCTGTGGTGCGCAGGCGGATGACCGATCGTGCATCGTCACTTGGATCCGTCTCACACCTTTCCGTCTCACTCCCGCCGCTCTTTTACCACCACCACCTTTCACACCATTCAGCGAGCGGACGATCCCGCCGCCGCCGCCCCTCCCCGTCGCAATGAGCTATCCACAGCAACAGCAGCGCTCGGCTCGGCTCAGTCGTCCCCCCAATTACCCCACCCAACAGCCGTACTCGCAACCGATGTCGCCTCCTCCTCCCACCTCGCCCCCTCCTGGCCCATATTACGGTCAACCACCCCCCAGTCCTCGCTCTGGCCATCCCAACATCACTTTTCAGACTACCGAACGTGGCGACAGGCAGGGCACTCTCGACGCTTCCCGTCAACGAACAATACCTTCTGCGTACCACAACCAGTTCTCTCCACCACACCCAGACGCAGAGACTGGCGAGTTTTTGGAGCAGTCCAGGGTGGGCAGGAAGAAGAGTCTGGTCAGACCTGACAGAGAGAAGATCGAACCTGGCCATCGCCAGTGGCATTATCGAACTCGTGTCGAGCAGATGGGGGACGATACCAAAGTAGGCGTACAACCTTCCAGTAGGTGAACTCTCGATGGAAAAAAACGACACCGTTTACCTAAACGATCTAGCTACTGGGAACTATCCGCAGAATCTTCGCCGCGGCAAGTCGTTGCTCGCCCGAGAGCAGGACATGCCGGAGTCGGGTCTCGCACTCTTCAAACGTGGTGCAACTTTGCGCCGAAAACGCCCCCAGTCAACTTTATCTACCGCCCCATTGACCGTACCAGATGGTCCTTCTCGGAAGTGCCTTGATGGTATCGGACCCGGTCCAAAGGACTGTTGGTTCATATATTGCTATCTCATCACATGTTGGATCCCTTCCTTTGTGCTCGTGGCATGTGGTGGGTGACGTTAAGCTTTCGCTGCGCCACAGGTTCTCACTGATGTCACCAGGTATGCGGACCCCGGAGCAACAGCGCGCATGGAGGGAGAAAATGGGTTTACTCAGTCTCATTCTTGCGGAAATGGCTGCCGTCGGTTTCATCACCTTTGGTTTCACAGAGGCAGTCTGTGGGACGCCTCCCAATCGATATCACCAAGGTCAAATCAGCAACAGCTCGGTGATCATTCACGGCTTCGACTTCGATTTCTCGAATTTCAAGCATCCTGCTGTCGGAGAATTCAACGGTTCTACGAATCCACTGCTCACTGGTGGCTGGAATCTTTCGTCCAACGATGCAAGCTTTTTGTTCCAGACTGTCAATCAAAACTGCTTGGGCTACATCACTCTGGCGAGTGGATCACCCATTAACGCGACCGGAGGGAATTTGGACTGGTACTTCCCGTGCAACGTCTACGATCCACAGTCTAGTACAATCAATTCGACCGGTTATGGAGACAGCACCAACTGCCATGTAACTTCCCAAGCCAGGCAAGATTTCGCCGGCATGGTACCTCTTGGACAGGTTTACTACACGTGGGACGATGTTGCTGCAACAGACCGCAATTTGGCAGTGTTTGAATCGTGAGGCTGCCTTGTTTGTTTGTTTCGCTATTGGGATTGACCTCCTGGCATAGCAATGTGCTTGACCTTAATCTGCTCAATGGACTCAGCACTTCCTACGTCCAGTACCCGTCACTCTTTGATGAGATGAAGAATGCGAATGGCATCTACAACGGCAAAGATATTACCATGATGCTCATGCGCGCTGGCGAACACCAGCTTGGTAAATGTCTCGAGGACATTGTCACCGTTGGGTTCATCGACACCAATAGCATTGGTTGCGTTGCTTCTGACGTCGTCCTCTACCTTTCCCTCATTTTCATCGTTGGTGTCGTTTTCATTCGTTTCGCCATGGCTGTCTTGTTCGCATGGTTCTACTCTTGGAAACTCGGCAATTTTCCTCGGGAAACTTACCAGCAACGAATGCAACGCTCCGAGGAGATCGAGGCCTGGTCTAATGATATCTACCGCCCTGCACCGAGTCAATACCGACCCAATGTTTTGAAGGGTGGTCTACGCACTGGGAAGAGCAATAAACGTTCAGTACTCCCCTCTATCTCTCGTTTTACTCCTGTCGAGAACGCTCCAATGGGCGCGAACCCCCGTCCAGCGACAGCTTATGGCTTGCTTGATGTTCCGAGCAAGCGTAGCACTGCATACTTGACGCCGAGAGGTCCTGGAAAGGGATCACCTCCTGACTCGCCTGCTTACCGTTTCTCGAGGAGCACAGCATCGGTTGCTGAATCATCGATGCGTGGATTTTCAGCTCGCTCGTCATTCGTGGATACCCCATGCCCCTTCCCGCTTCACAACGTCGTTCCCCAGCCTCCTGCCGACTTCGAACCATTCAACTTCCCCCTCGTCCACACTATCTGTCTTGTCACTGCATACTCCGAGTCCGTGGAAGGTCTCAGGACGACGATCGATTCGCTCGCCACTACAGATTATCCCAACAGCCACAAAATCATTTTAGTCATCGCCGATGGTATGGTCAAGGGTGCAGGAAACACACTCACAACGCCCGACATTTGCTTGACCATGATGAAGGATTTCGTCATTCCACCCGATGAAGTTCAATCCCACTCGTACGTTGCTATCGCGGACGGTCATAAGCGACACAATATGGCCAAGGTCTACGCTGGTTTTTATGACTATGATGATGCCACAGTCGAACGTGCAAAGCAGCAACGCGTTCCGATGATCGTTGTCGCCAAGGTCGGCAACCCACGTGAGATCAACGACGCGAAACCCGGAAACCGCGGTAAACGTGATTCTCAGATCGTTCTGATGGCATTCCTCCAAAAAGTCATGTTCGACGAACGTATGACGACATTCGAGTACGAGTTCTTCAACTCGATGTGGAGGGCAACAGGCGTCAGTCCGGACCGGTATGAACTGGTGCTCTGTGTGGATGCCGATACAAAGGTGTTCCCTGATTCGTTGACACGCATGGTTTCGTGCATGGTTGTGGATATCGAGATTATGGGGCTGTGCGGTGAGACGAAGATTGCGAACAAGACCGATAACTTCGTCACCATGATGCAAGGTGAGCAGATGTTGCAACCACCTACGTGCTTACTAACATCGCGTGTCAAGTCTTTGAGTATTACATCTCACACCACTTGACCAAGGCATTCGAAGCTATGTTCGGTGGTGTTACTTGTTTACCGGGTTGTTTCAGCATGTACAGGATCAAAGCTCCCAAAGGCGACAGTGGCTATTGGGTCCCTGTTTTGGCCAACCCAGACATCGTGGAGCACTATTCAGAAAACGTGGTCGACACGCTTCACAAGAAGAACTTGCTCCTCCTTGGTGAAGATCGGTACCTTACTACCCTATTGCTCAAGACCTTCCCTCGACGAAAGAACATGTTCTGCCCACAAGCGGTCTGCAAGACCATCGTTCCCGACTCCTTCCGCGTTCTCTTGTCGCAGCGTCGCCGTTGGATCAACTCGACCGTTCACAACCTGTTTGAGCTTGTCCTTGTCCGTGACCTCTGTGGTACTTTCTGCTTCTCGATGCAGTTTGTCGTTGGAATGGAGTTGATGGGTACACTGGTTTTACCAGCTGCTATCAGTTTCACGCTCTACCTGGTTATCATCTCTATCATCCCCGGTGGTACTAATACGACCATTCCGCTCATCCTGTTGTCATTCGTCCTCGGTCTTCCTGGTCTTCTAATCGTCGTCACGTCACGCAAGTTCACTTACCTCGGATGGATGGTTGTCTATCTCCTCTCTCTCCCGATATGGAATGGTCTCCTCCCAGCCTATGCATTCTGGCACTTCGACGACTTTTCCTGGGGTCAAACACGTCGGATTACTGGGGACAAGGGCGGCGATCACGGCGACAAGGAGGGTGAATTCGATTCCTCTCATATCGTCATGAAGCGGTGGGCCGAGTTCGAGCGAGAACGTCGCTGGAAGAATGGTGTGCAGTCACGTGACTCGACGGTCGACAAGAGGTAAGTGCACGTCTGTCCAATCGGCAGCCGACTGATTATTGTGCTATACTAGCAACAGATATTCGATGGCTTCAACATCTGACATCAACCATCCACCTTCGAACGGAGGTCCTGATTCGTCCACTTCGGAGTCTTCGCCCTCAGCACCTTACGGTGCAAGGCAACGGCACGACAGCAATGGCCCATTGGTGCTCCCCGCTCCGTTGTCGTCTACCAGGATACTCGCGTCTGCCACTTCTGCGTCATCGGTCGGTAGGTCCCGCTCAAGCGAGGAGATCACCTACGTATCCGACATGGGCTCGATTTCCAACCAACGCTTGGTCTCCAGTCCCTCAGATCAATACAACGACGTCTATTCTGAATCCCCTGTACCGCGCTACCCCCAGTTTGACGCTCAAGTTGCCCGCACAGCCGGAACCAACGGTGGCGTTCTTCGTAACCCTACCGTGTCAAGTCACTATCCAGGCGAGACGCAAAACCCATTCCGGGCTTCCGAAGCGCAAGCGGTTGCCTATGATGATCAGTATGGGTATACCACAGAGCCGGAAGAGATACCATCACATATACCAAATCAACGGCAATCGCGTGGGGTGAGCCTGTCGGACAATGGCCCGGTGCCTGGTCCGGATGGTGTGCGCAGAGTTGCAAGACCGACGTCAAGACGGCCACCGTCACAAGCGCCTCAGAACCGGTATTCACGCTCGTCGACGACGTACGTCCTACCGCCCGGTGCAGCACCGCCACAACCTGGAACAGGGTATGGAGGGGGGTACTAACCTCATAGATGGACGCTCGAGCGAGAACAGTCGTCTTGTGACTGTGCCTGTTGTTATCCCTCACA
>JBBPSD010000189.1:0-41201 GCA_038093415.1 Xerocomellus chrysenteron | reverse complement strand
TGCCGTGGGGGTAAGGCAACCCGGCGTAAGTAATCACCGGCCAGGTGTGAAGTGCTACGGCCGATGCTCGTTATGAGGGGTGGCGACTCACTAAGTTGGTGACCAGACTACCTTGACCATGCCAAGCCATGAAGGTAGCGCGTTGTGGAAGTGTAGGAAAATTCAAGTGCCTCCAATTCTCTCAGTGATTGTACCAATGTGTCAGAAGGGTGGAACCGGGGGAAAATGCACGGGGAAGCGAACAGAACCTGACCATGTTCTATACGGGCGTTTGAACCGAATACGTAGATATTGGACAAGAGTTCGATGGGTGCAACGAAGGCTCAAACCAACTTCCAGTCCAACCCAGTGTTCTTGATGCTGGGTTTGAGTTAGAACTTCCAGCTGCCGCAAGGGAATCAACGCTGCTCGTAAGATGAATACTCAGGCATAGTTTGCTTCCTCGCGCCCTCATAGCCACTCGTCTTCGAAATCATTACATTAGATCGTTCGAACCAATCTTGCTTGTCCAGCAAGCAAGCAAGCTGATGGCCAAGTCCGGCCAGGAATACAGGTATGAGCAACGGATCCTAGTACAAACTATTACGGAATCGCAGGTGTGTAAACAAGGTTGACCGGAACCTATGGTTATAGTGGGCAGAAGATGGGGTGTAGACAGCGACTGTGATACCGTGTAGCGAGGCTAATGGGGGACTACGCTTGCGGATAATCCAGCTCAACGGCTTTCTGTAAAACACAACATTTTATCAGAACCACATAGGAGTGAGACAACGAGCCGGACTCACTGCGCGGGACTTTCGTGTAAAGAGCCACAGGAGAATACGCCTGGAAAGTGGGATTTTCATCTCCTTCATTTCCTCGAACGTCTTCTGTAGCTGCGCGTCAATTTTATCATACTCCTCCTGCAGACTCTGGGCCAAAGCTGGAGCGCTCTGCAGCTTTGCCTCCTCTGCGAGCTCCTTAAGCATCTTCTTCTGCTCTGCAAGCAGCTTCTGGAGCCGAGTATATAGAATCTTGCCTGCCTCCGTCTCGTTTAGGCGCTTCTGCTGTTCGACAAGCTCTTCCTGCAGGAGCAGCTCGCCGTCCTTGTTTTCCACACTTAGAAGACCTTCTACGATATCCCACGCAGAGGCGGATGTATGGTAAAACCGTTTGGCGACGGCGCCTCCATCCATCAGTATCCGCCAAAAGTCGCCTGTGAGCTGGTTCTCCCTTTGTGTTGCCAGTGCTTTGTCCTTCGCAATGTCCCACATAGTCGTGACTAGACGTGTTCGCTGTAGGGGTATATTGCCACATAGCCGACCAAACATCTGGAGATTCTTGTAAGCAGACCCAGACATACGATTGTCGGTGATTCTGTGGAGGTAGATTATTCCAGCGATTTTGACTGTGGTGCCATCAGAATACCTTTGTATATGTTGGAAGGTGGATTAGAAATGTTCAGAATTTAACGTACTTTTGTGTGAGCCAGTCGGCAATTACTCTTAAAATCTCGGTATCTTGCCGATAGGTATCGTCAAAGCCAGGCGTGTCGACCAACACAAGACGGACATCCTGGTACGAGATATGGTATGGAGTGACATTCTGGGTGCTGGACCTGAGGTTACTCGCTTTTTGCTTCTCTGCGTTCCCGGTGAGTTTGTTGATGAACTGATCATCTTTAACCTGAGAATCCGACGTCGAGGGTACTACGAACACACTCACATTAGTCTTTCCGGATCCCGTTGGCCCCATAATACTGTTTTGCAAAACTGCTTCAGTACGGTGGCAATAACCCTGGAAGAGATTCAGAATGCTCACACAATAACGAAGTCGTCTGGGTTTGCCTTGAAACGATCTTTGAACATGATAATTTTGACAGAGTTGTCGACAGTGGACGTGGCCGGGTGGAGAAAATGGAGTGGGGTCGTCAGGTTCTCCCAAGTTAGGCATCATTTGGTCGTGCCCACTGCCCAAGCCTCCTTCACAACATGCAGATTTATGACTCAGATTCCAAACCGCGTCAATCTGCGAATCATCAATCATTCCCCCCCTTTTTTTCCCGGCGCATGGCACCCTGATGTGACTGCTGGGCATGAGTAAAATTAGCTAAGTGTCTATAGCCCGAGAAATTTACAGTGTTTCGTCGAAGCCAGCCTCAAACGATGGATATTTGTTTATTCACATTCGTATTATTATCTTGTGCTAAGCCTTATCTTGCGATTAAGCACTGCCAATGGAACGATGTGATCGAACGTTGCAAAGGCGCCGCGGGGCTGCGAACACGAGTTGACCTCGAGTTGATACGTGAGGCAATGTCACAGGGCATTGTTGGAGCAACGATAACTGTACATTGTACACAATGCTACCTTACATCGTATTCACTGAACAAGTAGACCTCCAGGAAAGACAGAATTGATTTTTGTTGTCAAGTTCAGAAACTCACCTCCTCGAATATCTGAGAATAGCTGACTTCGGCGGGATCAATACATGTACACTGATAGGTGCTATCCTGATCTCAGGGTCCATGCTTCTCCTCAATCATGCTCTATACACGGGTTTTAACACTCGAGGAATTGCCTAAAGGAGAGTAAAACGAGGAGATGCAGTGTTTTTGTCACTAGCATGCTACGGCTTCTCATGAGGCATGTTGATCGATCCACCAATATATTATATCCGACGTCGGGCATTTCAGAAACGACAAGCGGAAAGCGCTTGTAACCCCGTATCTTGGCGCTTGGGTGGAATGGCCAGTCTTGTCGGGTCTCTTTAGCTCGGGTTTGCTTCCCTCACTCGAGGTACTCCCACATCCTTCTGTGTCGTCTGTTCTACCTGGGAATCAGAATATGGTTTCTGACCAAACCTTTGCCCCTTCCTCGAAAGACGGAACCATCCCTGTACCCACATCCCCCGCTACAGACAGATCAGGGGATAACTATTATCCTAGACTTAACGCCGATTCCCTCCCACTCCCAGTATCCGATGTCGCGTCCTCCAGTCACCAGTATCCTCCGAACTCCCCTGGATCCAGCATTCCAGATCCCGCTGCTACTCGTGGTGCCACGTCAAGCAACCATCACAGTTCCATCGACGGGGATGACATAGTAATCGCGTATGTTTTTTCTAGAGTTACGCTTTATTGCGCTTATCATACTTTCCGCTAGGGTCATGGGGCTCACAGGGGCAGGCAAGAGTTCAGTGAGTTATCGGTGCGGACTCTACACCACATAAGGCTGAGACGTTTACAGTTAATTAACACAGCGGCTGGGAGGACGGAAGTCGTGGTAGGCTACGACTTGAAATCCCAGACACAAGCAGTACAATCTATCCGGTGTCGTCATCCTGACGGTCGTCGGAATATTGTCCTAGTAGACACCCCTGGGTTCGACGACACACACATGTCTGACGCCCAGGTTCTAAGGATCATAGCCAACTGGCTGAAGGAGACGTAAGTGGACCTGAGAGTATGGTCGAGCTTCGCCTGACTCAACGCCCATAGTTACCGGAACAATGTCAAACTTACTGGTCTTCTTTACCTCCACCGTATCTCAGACGTCAGATTGGCAGGAACCCCTCTGAGGAATCTGGCTGTATTCAAGGACTTGTGCGGTGAAGATAACCTGAAGAATATTGTCCTCGTCACAACGATGTGGGACGAGGTTGAAAGCCAATCAGTTGGTTGCAAGAGGGAAGAAGAGCTTCTCTCGAACTTCTGGAAGGATATGATTAGCCTCGGCTCGCGTAGTTGTCGTTTTCAAGGCACCCGCGAATCAGCTTGGGAGATCATCAATCGTTTAGACTTGGAGGGATCTCGCCAGAGGCGCGCACCACTGCAAATTCAGCGGGAAATGGTTGACCGCGGCTTGCCGCTTCATGAAACAACGGCAGCAAAAACCTTGCTCCGCTCCCTCATCCAACTTGCTGGAGAGTTTAAAAAAGCCTGGGGAAAGCTGCGTAATAGAGCTCGTCGGACAACCAGTCCAAGGGAGCCCTCAGGTGGCCTTCCGCGGCATACTTTCCTAAGCAGGTCCTCCACGAATGGATCGAGCTCTTCCGAGACTAGCTGGTCAGTGGTTTCGTCGACGGGTACTTCAAGTATCGCCTCTCGCGATTCCACACCTCCGTCCAGTCCAGCTGGGAGCACCTCTTCGGGTTGTAGTACTAATGGTCGCCGAGATACACTCTTAACTACCATCAGAGTTCTCAGGCTTGCCCATCAGATGGCGGACATAGCCCATGTTCCCATGCTTCGTGGAGTAATCGGGACAGTCTTGCACATAGCTCAACTGATCGAGGTCAGTACCCCACTGATGATAGTCAGGCACGGTTCTAAGAGTTTTCTAAGGAAATGGGTGGCACGCATCATGCGATCAATCAAGTGATAGAGAGCTCTGGATGGCTGCTTGAGGAGATCACACGATGTGCGGTTGGATCTAAGCTGTCCAGGGATATGAGGAGAACACTGAGGTCTTTCCAAAGGTATGTCACTTCGAGTAGCCGTTACCAAGGGGAGACGCGTATACTTACCATCACTTTAGGGAGCTCAACACTCTTCAAAACGTCGTGACCAAGATTTCGAGTAGAGGCCCTATTGCTCGCTTCTTCCTGCACGATGGGGACATTCGGGCAATCACGGCGTGCACCACTTCGATTAAAGCGATCTATGATAAGCTTGGAGTACGGTCATCTTCAATACCTGGACTCAGACTAGCTAATGGTGTAAAATAGGTTAAGCTCGCCATAGACAATCGTCAGGCTCTCGCAAGGCTCGAAGATCAACTGACGGCACTATTTAAAAGTACAGCATTGGTGTGTCCACTTCCCAGAATCGCTGGAACTTTTCTGAGCTTTTCGACAGCGGCAATGTGAATGTGGGATGTTGGCCGTTCCTCATGAAGAATCGCAGGAAAACGAACAGCCCTTCGCTTCCACGAGCCGATCCTCGTGATCACCAGTGGTCCATGGGGGCTGTGGAGCACGTGGAGCCTGGAGGTGCTGGTCACCTGAGCAAACGCCATTTTATACAATGCTATGACTCACGTTCGTAATACATGTAAGCAATTTTTTTTGAACATACGATACCATCACTGGCATCAGTACCACTTGTATTCTACTACGTTTTGTTAGCACGAAGTCCCATCATTCATAAGCATTGTAGTAGCCGCCGGTGAAAATGAAACTATGATTTCGAAGACCAAGTATCACAAGTCACTGGGGTCGGTTCTAAAGAGCTCCTCTACAGCTTTCCATGCTACTTCGGGTTCTCCCTGGAAGCGCTGTCCGTGTATAGACGGCTGCCATTTGGATTTGTTTAGTGAGTGCATCTGGGTACGAAGCCTGGATTCGTGCTTCTTGATCTTGGAGTCGGAAATGTTGCCCGAAGTCTTGTCATAACTTATGACGATGTGTAGCCGCAGCGGGAGATGACCGTCACTGATCCGAGGAATAGCGGTGAATTCCCGGAGGTGGTTTTCGATAGGTTCCAGGTCAGGGTCGGTTTCGATTCGATGCATGTAAATCATTCCCAAATATCGGGGCTTGTATCTGAGGGACTATCGGCTTCACATCTTAGCGAAGAAGTCTGAAACGCCTTACTCTGTTTGGTCTATCCATGCCCTAATCTCCTTTTGTGCATCAATATCGTCACATCCACTGAGGAAAGGAGTGTCGACGAATACGATGCTCGTTACCCCCTCCTTCATCTTTGCTTCATCACCCAGTTCACATCGAATCGCTTGAACCTTTGTAGTGGAGGGTTGGTAGCCTCTGCTGCTCTTTACCAATTCGCTGTTTGTTGCTTCCTTGATGAACTGAGATGGAGCTAAGACAAAACCAGGTACGCGGGGAATGAGCATACACACGCACCCAACCTTTGTCGGATCCTGTATGCCCCACTACACTGTTAGACAACTCATCGTCAGGATAGATGAGAACTAAGGTGACTGTTGAACTTACAATGCTACGACATCATCTTTAGATATAGACGGCGCAGATGGATATTGCTTGATTTTTCTCAAGAGCTCCTCTACAGCTCTCCATGCTACTTCGGGTTCTCCCTCGAAACGCTCCCGGTGCATCGACGACTGCCATCTGGATTTATTTAGCAAGTCCATCTTGGTACGAAGCCTGGATCCGTGCGTCGTGATCTTGGAGTCGGAAGTGTTTCCCGAAGTCTTGTCATAGCTTATGACAATGTGTAACCGCAGCGGGAGATGGCCGTCACTGATCCGAGGAATAGCGGTGAATTCCCGGAGGTGGTTGTCGATAGGTTCATGGGCAGGGTCTGTTTCTATTCGATGCATGTAAATCATCCCCAGATATCGGGGCTTGTATCTGAGGGACTATCGGCTTCACATCCTGGCAAAGAATTATGAAAATTCTTACTTTGTCCGGTCTATCCATGCCTCAATCTCCTTGTGTGCATCGATACCCTTGCATTCAGTGAGGAAAGAAGGAGTGTCGGCGAATACGATGCTCTTTACACCCTCTTTTTTCAGGTCCATCTTTGCATCGTCAGTCAGTTCACATCGAAACGCTTCAACCTTTGTGGTGGAGGGGTGGTAGCCTCTGCTGCTTTTGACCAATTCACCCTTTGTTGCTTCCTTGATGAACTGAGATGGAGCTGAGACGAAACCAGATACGCGGGGAATGAGCCTACGCACGCACCCAACTTTTGCCTGATCCTGTCGGCCCCACTACACTGTTAGACAGTTCATCGTCAGGGATAGATGGGAACTCGATGGCTTTTAAACGCACAATACAACGATATCATCTTCAGATATAGACAGTGCAGGCGCAGATGAAACTTGCTTGATTTTGTTCCACAAATCAGCAAGCAACTTGAATCGAGTCAGATCGTGCAACATCGGCATGGCCAAAAAGGGCATCCAAGCATGTAACTCGCTGTACAGAGCGTACTTAAATAAGTGGGATCAGACATGGAAATTTAGTCAATACCTGAATCCCGTGATGTTAAGTTAGTAGTGCTGTGGCTCGTATCACTACGACAAGCCGCCGGAGGAATGCGACGTGTATTAAGTATGTGAAAGGGCACGACCTAAATGTATGAAGTGAATACATGTAGGCCTATATCAGCACAGTATAAGCGAAGGAGTGTAACTAGTGCTTACCTCCAGTGTACGAGAGTAGGATGCGCTACCACTGGGCGCGTGAGTACTAAGCACGGCTAATGTGTCCGAAAAGGGAAATATAATGAGCTTAAGTCTCTGGACTAAGCATTCCACGGCCCTCCGGGCACCCCTGGACCCGCACCCCCAGTGAAAACGTGCTCTGACCACCTCGGTTTATTTGTGCCTGTTTATGCATAGTCAGAGATAATCAGTTCTGTATGTGTTTGCTTATGCTATGATATGAGTCTTCGTCCTCCAAGCTACCACACCGGCAGAGTGTGACTACTGTCCCACTTCTAGCACCATTCTAGCCCATGGCGAATACATCCACTGCACAGGAAATTGCTGAAGATCCTCTTTGGACATGTGTATGCTCGAAGTATGGATTTGGGCAACCCCATAAGGTGTCTAACATCAGTAAATCCCTTATATCGGCACAGTGACATCAGTGATGACAGCATTATGACAGTAATTTTCGAGAGCGCAACTTCTCGAATGGTGCAGAGACAACAGCGTAGTGTGGGAGAACCCAGTGAGAGAGAACACTACTCACTATACTGTTGAATATACTTGCAAGACAGTGCTTGTGTTAAGTTATCACGCTTTGGGGTGCGAGAGAACTTGTATTCCAGGGAATAAGTCCCTAGTATTTATACGTAAAGGATTGTTTATCCTTGTATGTGCATAATTGCCATAAAGAGTATGAAACATCCCTAAGGAGTGTATAAGTAAGCCATTAGCCATAATAATGTGCTATGGCGTGACTATGGTGCAATAAGATGCAATGATAATGTGATATGATACCATATGAAGATGAATAATCATGGTATCACTAATAAGATTAGTCAGGCATAATAAAGCTGACATAATGAAGAGTGAAAAGAATGTGTGACTCAACAATAATGAGCGTGACTCATTCTATAGTAGAAAGTGTAATAAGTGAGTCCACATGGTCAAACTTCAACAGTAATTTACAGCATGACACCTCAGCAGTGTTACAGTCGACTCCCTCATAACACATACCCCATATAACCCATACTTCCTTATAACCCATAGCTTTTTGAGTTTCCCAAGTCCGTTTACAGGCCATAATCCATGACTCTCTTATAACACATAACCCATAGCAAATCTTGACACCCCAAACCCATACATATCATATATCATGGGAATAAATTACCAAATAGAGTAGAATTCTTGGTTCTCCTGATCCAAATTTGGCAACAGTGAACTAAAACACCAGCTTGTTCCCATGAAACCCATTGGCTCTTATTCATACCACTGAAGCCCAGGCCAATAACAATCCTGTATCTGAAGAGGAGAGGCTCTTTACTGAAGCTTTGGACGTCTTGGAGGCAACAGGGGCCCTCCAATGTTCAAACTGAATGGACATCACAGAGCTGCTCAATCCAGTTGCCAAGTCAAGCCATGTCTTTGATGCGGGCAACAAGGATATTTTTCAGGCAGTGATGGACACAAAGGCAGCGCAGGAATCGAGCAAGGGTCATGATGGTGATGAGGTCAGTGCCGATGGGAATAATGACTGCAACGAACCTACCGAACCACCTCCAACACGGAAGGAAGCACTCCAGGCGATGATGGTCTTGTGCAGGTATGCCAATGAGATGGATGATCCACTTGTACATAAGGTAGAGGCGGTACTGGGTTCATTCAGGCAGATGACACAGGTCCATGAGGTGAAGAGTATGAAGGACAAAAAATTGACTAGTTACTTTACTCGTAAATAGCTTCACTTAGTAGTAGAGTACTATTCTTATTCACACATAATGGTTACTCAAATTTCGCTGCTGTAAAGGTCGACCTCCCCGATAACGCATACTCCCTCATAACGCATACCTTTAGGCCTATCCCGAAGGGTATGCATTATGAGGGAGTTGACTGTATAGAGGCACAAGCGACGCCAAGCAGACAGCACACACAATCCCATAATCACTTGTCAATCCAGCTGATCACAGTGCACACAGTCCAGCAGCGGCATAGTAATGCAGTCAATTACAGTAGATCACAACTTGTCTTAGCTTATAGCGATACATAGAGTGTTTTTTTTCCCCTTCTTGGACACATGAATGAATTGGACAGAACTATGAGACGGTAATCTATTAGATGTGTCCATAACGGTGATCATTTGTATGGTATGATTGCCGAGCAATGATCCCATCATCACAATAGTTGAATAATAGCTGAGTCCTGGGCTGGAGTCTGAGTCATAGTAAGCCATTTGGCCAGTCTTGCTGGTTCCACCAACGTGCAGGCCTTCCAAATATAGGCTCCCAACCAGTACAGTTACAGCTCCTGAGTGAAGAAACCTTTGAAGTAGGGGCTGGAGATGGATCCATATTGTTAGCCATGTGTTTCTAGAGAAATGAGTACACTGGCACTCACTCTTACCGAGGGCTTCTCTGAGTGCTCACTCGCTGCTGATCAGCCAAGGGGGAGAGATGGAGTGCAACGATGCATAAGTGATCAAGCACAGAAGCTGATGAAGATGATCAGTGACTGCACCTCCACAGGCGACCACAATGTACCTGGAACACCCCCAGAGCCTCCTCTGCCACTCACCAGCCCAGACGAGCCTGCCAAACCACAGAACGAACTCCTGAGCATCAAGCTCGAGAGGGAGAGACGAGAACTGAGCTGTGACTTGGACGACACACCTACCAGAGCCAAAACAGACACGTCAGGAGCATCGGATGGTGAAAAGGACCCTAGGAACCGACCTAAGGGAGTGCCAAACGTGTCAGAACAAGCCCGACAACACTGGAAACAAGAAGATGAGGAAAACTCACCTGTGATAGGTACAGACAAGCCTGATGAGCTGGGCGGCAAAATGGCCACACCAGATGGTCTCCAGAGCGATCCAGAATGCCTTGAGGGCGAAGGGAACGATGATGATGATGATGAGACGAGCACATTGCATCGACTCCAAGTCAGTTGTCAAATGTCACAGTGACGAGGTGAGAGGGAGAGGCAAGGCCAGGTGATAAGGGTAAGGTGACGGGGGTGAAAGGCAGCCAAGTGCAGTTGTGCATGTCGTCATCTCTGCGTCCTCCAGTCAGCGGTGGTGGTATGGGTGTGACGTCATCATCGTGGTGTCGTTGATGGTATTGGGCCATCAACAACATTGCATTGTTGTTGTTGTGGCATGCATGTGGATGTGCACGCATTGCCGTTGTCATGTTGTCATTGATGGCACTAGGCCATTGACAACAATGCGTTGTCGTCGTCCAGGCAGTGGTGGTGGTGTGGGTGCAGCTGAGCAGAGAGGGTGCAGCCTGTGCACACATGTCGTCATTGTTGTATCATTGGTGGTGCTGGGCCATCGGCACCATGGCTGAGGGTCTGTTGAGATCAACTGGGTCCACTTTGCTTGTTTAGTTTGAACGTCATGGTTTCAGTGACTTGGAGAAGCATCAGATGATCTGATGGCAGTCGATGTAATGAGGGGCGGTCGAGGGACAAATAGGCTGGTGAGATTGGGGGTATTTTAGTATGAAATCATAAGGTAGCAAGCTAGATGACATACAGTACTTGCGATCAATGGTTGTACTGTACATGTGTACTTGGTGTGTATGGTCAATTTGATGACTAAGTGACACTTCAATCGTTACAGCTCATCACAGTCCACAGTAATTCACGGCGACTTTCTCTCTTTCTTGGACACATAAGGGAATCTGGAAACAACAATATCAATGGCATTACAGTTGAGAAACAGAACATGGCATAAACTCAGAACGACTCAGACAACAATATAACAGTGATCTACTACTACACCTTGGGCGATGCACAGTCTGCATGTGGTGAGACTGTAAGATTGAGGATGCCATGGTTTTTAATGAAGCACATTCCACAATCCTGATCAATATTAATACTTGAGATTGAACCCTGATGACGGTGATGCTTGTGCAGGGAACCTTCGCAAAGGATGCCTCCATTCGTTCGAATGAAATTATGAATGGACCCGACGTGAGACTCAGCCATATCGAACCTCCTTTGCATTTCCACGACACAATATTTGTAGAGTGTGCCGCAGGCGGTGGACTCGTCTAGCTGTATCTGTGCTAGATTCCTCTCAGATCGACAGACAGCCGACTCAGCCCTCATGACCTTGAGGAGGAGAAGCACCTCTTGGTGTTTGAATTCTTTGCACTCGGGGTCAGAGGCATCAGAGGCATCTGTATCAGTCTGTTGAGATATTTGGGAGTTGTCCACTGACTAAATACATTACATGCGTACCTTGAGTCTTTTTCCTAAGATGCTCACGTCCATACGAGTAGTGGAGTTGTGAAATTCGCTGGATGATGGTTCGAGCAGAGCATTCCAGAGAGGCATCCTGATGTAAGAGAGGGCGGGAATAGACTTCTGTGCATAAATGGCACCAACAGCCAAGGGTGTTCCCCTCAATGGCACATGGGGCTGGTGATAGGTGAATGGTCGACCGACCGACAGAAATGACACAGAAAGGTCAGCACCAGGTGTGCCAGGGACTGTGCTCAAGGTGGAATGAGCACTCAGACTGAGCAGAGCAGTGGAGCAGGGTGGTGACTGGGAAAGCTTGGGGTCAGAGTCTGGGAGAGTGTCATTGCCAGTCCACTGAGCAGACATTGCCGAATCATTAGCCGGGACTTCAGGCTGGTTGGAACTCGCCATCAAAGTGGACAGATCATGAAGGGGGACGCAATGAACTCACAAACAAGTGGTTTTTTTTACTTATGTATAGCGTCTGTGATGTGACGTACAGATATATACATACAAGCTTATTGTCATGACTTGTTTGTACGGCGCGATAAGCGTAGCTGACATATGTAGACCACATTGTACTTACAGTGCGCAGTCTGTAAGCCTCCCTTCTCCCTGACTCTCCATTCCAAGTTGATGCCATTTGTCCTAAGTGTCTCAAAGATTTCCCCACTGACAGGGCAGTCACATTGCACTGAGTGCAACCTCGATCAGCCTGCAATCCTCATGACTGGAACACAGAGCTGGTCTCAGCCACCCTTCAGGCTGTGGAAGAACAGGTTGAGCATGAAGGAGAAGATGGCGACGATGTTCCACCGCCCTTACCATCCAAGTCCGAGTTTCAGTTGGACTTTGGCCCAGAACTAGACTGGGACGTCCCTGCAGCAGTGGACCCTCTCAGAAGAGTTATCAACACCTTCCCTGGTGCTTCTGTGACTTTTGAGTGAGGAGAAACATTCCTTTCTTGGTTCGACTCAGATCCATATGCTGTCTACCGAAAGTGTAATCTTTACTACCCCTTCATGAGTCTTGACGATTGGAAGATGGCCAACTTCTTGTTAACATCACGGCTTAGCATGAATGCTATCAATAACTTTCTCTCCTTGCAGGCGGTATGTTCTACATAGTTGTTTAACATCATGTATTTAACCATCCATTCAGGCAAAGAAGATGCTACTTTCCTTTTGCACAGCGAAGGAACTACATTCACAGGCACAACTCCTTTCATCAGGTCCACAATGGCAGTTCCAGATAGTTTCCACCATGCATGAAACAAAGCGACCTGTTCACCTTTATTTCCGTGACACACTCGACTGCGTCGAGTCACTTTTTAGCCATCCTTATTTTGCAGGCAAGATGGACTTCTCACCGTTCCATCTGTTCACAATGGCTGAGTGCCTCGTGAGGGTGTTCACAGAATGGATGAGTAGTGATGGTACTTGGGTGCAGGTAAGATTTTTCACACTCTAGGTGATCATTGATTCATAAATCTTCGCAGACAAAGATACCCACTGGCACTATACTTTGTGGCATTATTCTTTCATCTGACAAAATGAATATTACAAATATGTGTGGCAGTAGGGTCGCACATCCATTGTTGATCAGTCTTGCAAACATCAAAATGGATGTGAGGAACAAGGGATCCTTGCATGCATTCCTCCTCCTGGCATTGATGCCAATCGCAAAATTTACCCATCACATCTCTAGAATGCACAGTGTCCTCGATGCTCGACTTTTACACCAATGCCTCAACATCATTCTCGAACCTCTCAAACAGGCGGCACGCATAGGTCAAATGATGGCTGATCCCATTGGAAACTTACAGTACTGCTTCACTCCTTTGGTCTCATATATTGTTGATACCCCAGAGGCATGCATACTGGCATGTGTGCGGTTCAATACCTCTCCTGTCACGACTGCCACATATAAGGACTTCGGCGATCTGGACCACCACCAGCCTCGCACTGCTGCCACCACACTCAGCCAGTTGGCATCTATCGAGTGTGACATTGGCGATGTTGTTGAGTATTTTGCAGCTTGCAAGCAATTTCAGCTCAGTGGTGTATCACACCCATTTTATCAGGACTGGCCACTTGTCCAACCCTCCGAATTCATTACGTCTGAAAGCCTACATGAATGGCATCACGAATTCTGGGATCACAATGTTCGCTGGTGTACACAGGCCCTTGGTACTGCTGAGCTGGACTTCCGATTCTCCATTGTCCCCCATATCACTGGTCTCCGCCACTTTTCTAGTGGAATCACAAAACTAAAGCAAGTCGGCAGAAGGGCCAAAAGGAATATCCAACGATTCATTGTTGTTGTCATTGCCGGTGCAACAGACCCTGATGTTATCATTGTGGTTCACGCCCTCATGGAATTTCGATATCTCTCTCAGGCTACTGCTATTACCTCTATTACCTGCGACAAGATCAAAGCTGCATTGCAAGAATTTCATGACCATAAGCATGCCATCATCGACAATGGGTTTTATTGAGGCGCCAAGACAAGTTCTATTCTCAAGCATTGGCATATTCTGAAGATTGAGCTGATGCAAAGTGTTGCTCCCAGTATTGAGTGGGTTGGCTCTTTGCTACAGTGGTCAGCAGACACAATGGAGCATGCTCACATCGAAGTTGTCAAGGGCCCTGCCTCAACCACCAATCATCACAACTATGATTCTCAGATCTGCCGGTGCCTTGACCACTATGAGAAGTGTTGACTTTTTGACACTGCATCAGCACTCCATGCAGCTGTGTCGCCTGATGGTGAAGGGCACAACAGTGATAAGGAGAGTGACAACGGAGTCATTGAAGAAGATACTAGGAACATACTGGACAGTATATGGGCCCCAGCATACAGGGTCAGTAACTTTTTTGACATATGTAGCTACTCAACTCTTCTCCTCTCCCCTGAACTCTGTCCCCACTCCACTCCATACCTTCAAAGCTAGATCTACAGCTATCCATCTCAACTACGACGCGTCATGCAGGCATGTTCCCATTGATGACATCGCTGAGATGTTTGAGTTACCTGACCTTTGTGGGAAATTGGCCAACTACCTCCTTCACGAGCAAAATTTTCCCTGCAACCTGCATACTTTCGGCAGTCAAAGAAGGTCTCTGCCGGATGCTTACCTTCCATTCAGAGATCTCCATGTGTGGTACAAGGTTCGTCTTCAGCAGAAAGTATACCATAATCCATCCATGGTTGCTCCCACTTTCATCGTCAATGCCCACCCTCCTGACTCTTCATGGAAATATGGTCAGTATGACGCAGTAGTCATGAACATAGATGACCAGTGGCAGTGGCCATCCAGTGGATTACAAGGTGTGTCTTTCCACTCGTGCTACTACTGGGAGTATTAATCACTTTGACAGGCCACATCATTGTCAACGTCCATCTCATCATGTGTCCCGCCGCACCCAAAGGATGTGGTGGTGTTGGTCTGCATTCTGACCGTTTCCTGATATATGCACAGTGCCTTGACATTCTCCCTCAAGGGAATAGGAATGGCAGTACAGCTGAGCGTACAACTGGTTTGCATGTATGTACTCAAGAGGGCCACACACATCCGGTTCTCTGCTTGGCAAAGTATTTCCTGTGGATCAGCTTTGGTCGTATGCTTACATTGTTCCATGCTTTGGTTGGAAGGCAGATGATAGGCTTAGCCCGACCAATTGTATTCATTCTTCACAGTCATTTTTCCTGAACATATACTTCAATAAGGACTTTTTTTATGCTATTAACTGATGCCTTCTGTCACCTATATCCTTCTGGTTCCCAGCTTGTAATTACTGGTACTTGTGTGACTTGGAGAACCTGATTCTTGTTAAGTAAAATAAGGAAGAAATCAAGTAGTAAAACACACCCAGATCTCAGCGGCAGATCTCTTCGGGAGTCTACCACGGCAAGGGATCCATATTGTGCACATCAGATCACTAATCTCTAGCCTGAGCATCAAGACCGAAGGTGATCTGAATCCAAGGAAGAGAATTTGACTGACTTTCAAGTTGTTTCTAATTCCAGTGAGGCATTTGAATGGTATGGTCGACTGCTCGATCACTGCCTTCCAAGTCATGCTCACCTCGAAGGTTATCTGCGATGACACGTACTAGTACTCTAACAAAGCTTGGTCAATTGTTGCTCGGGAATCATCCCGCCATCGCCTGTTCGTATCCCTGCCTCCAAGGTCATCTGCGATGACTCCACACTATGACTGGCATACTCTCAATCGTTGTCCAGGAACCATTGGGTCATTGCCTGTTCATAGTATCCGCCTTCATGCTCACCTCCAAGGTCATCTGTGACAATACATACTCCAACAAAGCCTGGTTGATCGTTGCTCAGAGATCACTGGGTTGTCATCCGTCTGTATCTGCCCCCATGCTCACCTCGATGGTCATCTGCGATGACACATACTCCAACAAATTCCTACTCAGAGTATGAAGAAATGATCCTTGGGAATTTATTGGTCCCAAGCCCTACTAGTATCCTGCTTAGATTTTGTCATCAACGACGAAGTTGACACTGCGGCTCCCCACTGCCCACTGCCCACTGCCCACCGTGACCCATTTCCAGCTTCCTTGAGTCCCTCAGCATTCCCCATTGACACTCAAATCTGTTTTCCCCCCTCCCAAAACCGATGTCAATGCTGCCTTGCCATATCAGACTCTCCACAAAGAAAGCTATGCATACCTCTGAAGAATACCATGTTTCCACAGGATACAAAGAGTCAACGGCGAAGATGAGAGTCATGGATGGCTTGACAAAGGAGAAGATTGAGCAGACGAGAAACATTGTTGGCAGGAGATTGGTATGGTTCCTGGGCACTCTGCCACGGACTATAAGGTGGACAAAGATAGTGATTTGGGATCCGATTCAGATGCAGTCAACAGTCCCATATTGCTCTTCGGCAGCAATGGATTGCCAAGTACCCATACCCATTAGTATCCGACCAGTCCCTGACCTGCAGATTGTTCCCAACCAGCTACTAGGGTCCCCCTACCCATCACAAGCCCTAGTGAGGTCGAAGAAGTCAAGAAAACCTTCTCAGACATACATTCAACCGGTCCTACTAGGTCTGTTTTGTCAAATTTCTTATGCAGTCTTCCCACCTGACCCTTTTTCCTGGGGATTTCTTGTTGAAATCCAAACTTCTGCAGGTAATTAGTGATCTCGGGCTCAAACATCCCTCAGAAGGTACTTCTCCCCATCATGAACCCAACATGCAGCAACATCTGTGTCGCGGTTTTAATGCTGTTATTCTTTGACTTATCACCACCATTCGCAGTTCAACAAGAATGTATTTCCCAAGCCGTCCTGGGAATGGACGTCCTTTGTCAGGCAAAGTTGGGGCACGGCAAGACTGCAGTCTTCATACTTGCAACATTACAGCAATTGGAGCCTGTGAATGGCGAGGTTTCCTGTCCTGTGCCACACCTGTGAACTCACCTTTCAAATCAAGAACAAGTACATGTGGTTTGCAAAGTACATATCTGACATACAGGTCTACATCTTCTATGGTGATACTCCTGTACAAAAGGACACGGAAATTCTTTGTGACAAGAATCAGTGCCCACACCTCGTCGTGGTGACTCCTGGTCGCCTGAATGCCCTCAGTCGAGAAAAGATTCTAGATGCCAAGAATGTCAAAAACTTCACTTTGGACGAGTGGGACAAAATGTTGGAGCAACTTGGTGGGTTTTATGCTGCCTCCCTGATGTATTTTTGACTTTCTTTTCTTGCTCAACCCTTTATAGACATCATGCACAGGGATGTCCAAGAAATATTCTGTGCGACTCCCCATCACAAGCAAGTCATGATGTTCAACGCCACATTGTCAAAGGAAATCTGTATTACCTGCAAAAAGTTCATGGCGAATGTGAGTCTTTGTGCACAAAGCAAAAACACAGATTGACATTGGAACGTAGCCACTTGAGATTTTTGTTGATGATGAGACCAAACTGACATTGCATGGTTTGCAACCACATTACATCAAGCTTGAGGAGAATGCCAAGAATAGAAAGCTCAATGACCTGCTGGATACTCTGGAATTCAATCGGGTAGGCTTCATGCAGAACATCATGATCTGAATTTATTTCTTGTCAGGTCGTTATCTTCGTCAAGTCTGTTGCATGAGCAATTGAATTGGACAAACTGCTGGTATCATGCAACTTCCCCAGCATTAGCATCCATTCTGGTTTTGCACAAGAAGAGCGGTACATTTGAGACCCCCTGTTGACCCATTGGCCCCAAAACTGATGTGATGGAAAGCATTAAATGCTACACTGCCTTCAAGGCTTTCGAAAAACAAATACTGGTCACTACTGATATCTTCAGTTGTGGCATTGATGTTGAGCGAGTCAACATCATTGTCAATTATGGCTGTCCTCCCAACGCAGACAGCTACCTTCACTGTGTCGGTCATGCTGGGCAATTTGGTAAGGGTCTTGCTATCATGTTCGTGTCAAGAAAGAGTGATCAGCAGGTGATGGCTGCTATCCAATCTTGGTTCGAAGTTGCAGTTCCCGAGCCGCCAGATCACATTGATCCTACTAGCTATGGTGAGTTGGTTTGCAGCATACTTGACTCGGCATCATGCTTATTTCTGTTGTGTTGTGGCCATGCACTCATTTTCTACTCTTATAATATCCCCAACCACTTCCAAATCCTTCGTTTCCAAGTCGTTGCACCAGTCACCATGACCACCACATCCACTTACACCGCCAATGAAGATTACCACCTGAGTGGACCTGAGACTCATTGTGAGATCAGCATTAAAAGTTTTTCCAAACCTCTAGTTGCACCCTTATTACTCTATATCATCTACCTCGCTAGTACTATGTATATCTGTCCTTACAAACTGCTTACAATGTACTAGCCCAGATCCCTGTTGGCAAGTTGGGCAGATTCAGATTAGATATCATATAGTAATTAGTCCTTGTACAGTGTTTATGGCACAATCACACTGTGACAGTACACCAAAAAAGGGAATATCAACGAAGCTCTCAGCATCTGCAACGCGACACACCTTAACCATTTCACGACAAACCAGTTAGCTCCCTTACCCCACCACAAGTTGAAGAAAGTGTATGGCTAACTCCAAATAGTTCAATAGATGTTTTTCTTATGTCTACATTGGTATACTACGCCATCTGGAGATACTGAGTTATTACTCATTGATAAGAGTGGCTAGAATGTGCGATGCACCATTCACGAGGATTTAAGGAAAATCAAGCGAGGTTGAGTCCAGGTTGAGTTTTGCCTCCCAGTCAGTAGTCTTGGTATGCCGCCAACTCGGAAGCAACGTCCGTCAGCTCCAGTGATGGCCAAAGCTCCCTTCACTTGTAGCTCTGCCTGAACTCGCACTAGTAACCATCTTCCTGCCATTCCTGACACATCCGATGTGTAGGATAACAGTGCAGATATTTGCGCAACCCCAGACCAGCCTTCTAGGTGACGCTCGAAATGAACCAATGCTGGAACTGGTGGTCATCTCAAGCAGCTTGAGAAGGTTGGACGAGCTATAGAGGCATCTCCCCTGCCAAGGATGTACATTGATCTTCCCGATGATGAGCCAGTCAATATCATGGCTCCAACCCCACATCACCCAAGGAAGAAGAAACTGCCCACTAAGGTGGATTTGAAGTCGAAGGTGGGTGATTATTTTTTGGCGTATTATTGTAGCCTAACCTCTGTTTTATCCTAGATATCCTCCGCTACCCCAGGCCTCACTAGTGAAAGACGTAATGCAATGGTAGAACTGGCCTCTGTTACCGTTCAGTCAGAGCAAGGCAGCTGGTTTGGATTTCAGTTCAGGGCCCCAGCTCCACCTACATTTGTCGGCACCAAGACTCTGGACACCTTTGAACTTCGTCATACGAATTCCAGGAATCCAGCCAAAGCCTCAAGCACTCTGACCACTGAGAGTAGACATCTGCATGGGGAAAGAGGAACCTCAGCCACCATCTCCACTTTAGACCAGCATCCTGCACCGGACTTGCAATGCAACTTGAAGCATGCAAGTGGCAAGAGGCGCACCATCACCTCCTGCGAAAGCTCTCCACATCACGCCAGTAGTCCCTTGTCATCACCACATGAGGCAGAACATGAGATGGAACCACAAGCTCAGAACTCATTCCCTCAATCTGATAGCTCCAGGGATGGGCTTGGGCCTGAGAAAGAGTCCTGCTCCGACAGCTCTGAGATAGAACCGGAGGAAGAACTCCCCCAGGGCCCCCACCATCACATCGATAAGGGTAAGGGAATTCTTCTCTCCAAATCAGATGACATTGACGATGGTACCGATCAGTACCATGACGATGATGGCGGTGATCACTACAGCAACAAGGATGTTGGCATTGGCCAGCACTATGACGATGAGGATGGTGGTATCTGTCAGCACAATAGCAATGACAATAATGGTCTTTATGATGATCATGACAGTGGTGATTACATTGGTAAGTTTTTGTTTTTGTTGCTCAACAAGATGTCTGCTAATAGTGGATTGTTCATTAGATGATAGGATGGACATATATGCTAAGAATGCTAACGAGATGATTGACACTTCGCAATGTTCTTCCCTTCCCCCTCAAATTTCCAACCCCCAGGAGAAGGCATGCCCCCCCATTCAACCATTTGGCACTCAGATTCATCTGCTGTCACTTGACACTCAGATCCATCCATTGTCGTCCAGCTCTCGACAGGCACCCACCCACCCCCTTGAAGTTCAGGCTCTCCATGGTCAGAAACAGACAACTGCCTTGTCCAACCAGCGGTCCAATTCCCAGAAGCAGGCAGAGCCTGCTCCCCATACTTCTCATCTGTTATTTGAACTTCCCAAAGGTCGCCAACATCCGCAAGCCCTTCCGATGCCTCCAATCTCCTGCACCAATTCAGGAACTTCCACAAGTGAACATGAAGAATACTCCCACTGTGTGGGGGATGAAAGGGTGGGGTTTATTATTTTATTTTATTTTGATCAAGTCGTAACTAATTACCTTCACTGCAGGTTGGGATTAAGTATGATCTCCTCAAACGTCATCACATGACCAATCGTCGTTGCCATTCCCCCTCTCCACAGCATCTAGAGAGTGCCCACAACGGAGAAGAGTATCAGCCATTGAAGAGAAGACACAAGACTGCAGATATCAATGAGGATACGGAAGGTGGCAATAGCAATAAAGAGGAAGGGGAGGACAGCCAGCACAATGAGGGGGGCGAGGAGGGCGAGGATGGTGAGGAGGGTGAGGATGCAGCGAATCCCAACGGCAAGAAAAAAAATGGGTGGTACTCGATTCATCCGAAAGGCTCGGTTGCTGCCAAGGATACAACCATATCATTCTATCCAGAACTGTGGCAAAAGCTACTTGATCTCGCGAAGGCTCATATGCAATTCCATGTTGCTATGGAAGATGCATTCCCAAAACTCAAGAAAACCCGTGATTGTGAATGCAAGGAGGTTCTTGCTGAGGTCATTGCTCACTTTGAACCCAACAAGTGGGAGGTTGAAAGAGGTACATTTCTCATTCTCTGCCAAGATATTTAACTGATGATATACAGGCATTTATCCACACTACAAAATTGCCATGAGCAGGCTGGTCGGTATTCATCTTGGGTGTACAACTAAGCTAATCATGAGATCGCAGATCTTCAATAATACCCAAACCTTTCACAGTGACATTAAGAAGGCAGTGATGAAATATATCTGTTCCGGCTATGATCTCTTTCCACCATTGACTGCCAAGACTGATGATGAGTGTCTCACAGCAGTCATGAAGAAGGCTGACAATCTTCTCAGGACCTCATCATATCTGTGTGGAGCACTCAATGAGCAGGTGCGTCAACATTATTCACATTCTGTTATCTCATCCTGACATAGAAGGCAGGGTAAAACAAGCAATTTCACTCACAAGGTCCTCATGGATACTGTCCTTGACTGCTTTTATAACAGTTCATCCAAATTCCTCTGCCAGTTTCCCAAATTCCAAGATGCCGTCCCACCCAAAGCTTTGTTACTCATTGCCAGAACGGTAAGCATCCAAGTCTACATGAACTGGAACTATCCTGACACCTGTCTATTTTTTCAAGGTTCATGCAACACTTTGTTTATTCAGAACATCTGGCTTCATTGATGAAAAGACAGACAAGCTTAATTCTGAGAACGTTCAAACAGCATACAACAAATTGACCGTCCAAATGGTGGCTGTTCTGAAAGATCCTTACCATGGCGAGAAACTGAAATCAATGCTTAGCGATTGGGCACAGTCCAGAATGTAAGTAGTTGTTTGATTGAACTATTAGACAATGATTTCACAGCATGCACACAGGATGGGGTATGTCAAGAAGTGTAAACCTGTGGCGAATACTTGCAACAAGTTCACCATTATCTTAGATTGATAGAAGTTAGGCATTGTGATGTGTCCTCGTTTTGGTGTCAAGTCTTGTTGAGGGGGTGTCGTTGTGTCTTCCCCTTGCATTTTATTGTCATGTGTTTCTGTTGTGTCATGCATTTGTGGTGTCATGCATTTGTTGTGTCATGCGTTTGTCGTAGTTGATTGCAATACAGTTTTTTTTTGATCAAGAACCAGTGCATCCATTACACCACAGTAGGATACAGAACTTATAGTACTGGTTTGGAGCAGAGTACTAGATAGTTCTGTACAGAGCTGTGGTCCATATCACTATTGTATGTCTCTGTACAGAGCCAGCAATCCCGTCACTCCTGTACAGCTCTGTGTCGGCATTGTGAACTGGACCACATTGTCAAGGAACTCACTAATAATAATTATGTCCAAATCAGTCCGAATGAGGATACAATAGAGTCATCAGAGTCTGTACAGTTATATCACAGCACTGGAGTGTGGCTGTATAGGGGGGGACCTATCTGTGACACCGTGACGACTGTGATTAATTGTAGTGTACTGTACAAACTCACACAATACCTAATGGGTTTGCAGATGAAGGCTGCCGACGTGGTATTGCCATCTTTCTCAGGCTGGCTCACTGCATGAGAAGCAGCGAATTCATGCTGCAAGAGACCCCGTCACTGCTCGACTACTTGCTGAAAGGCAAGAACAACAACAGCAGGGGGGATCTAGTCCACTGCATGATGTTGGTAAGTGTGTTGTATTTACTGTCCAAGCTAAGTTTACAAACTCACTACTCTGCCTCAGAAGAGAACAATAGTTATTTGCGACCACATAAACATGTGAAACACAATGGGCCTGATGATAAAGAGCTATATGTGCCTCATGGTCAAGCACATTCACCATCCCCTCCATCATCTTCGCCATCTCATCAGCCATTTTGTTCACCTTCATGCAGATGGTCTTCTCCACCACCACCACCATCTCCTCTGCTGTCTCCTCCTCCATCTCCTCCTCTGCCTCCTCCACCATCTCCACCATCTTTCCGTCCAGCATCACACGAAATCCAATTTGAGCGCAGGCCACCACTTGATATCAATATAGACGAACTCACCTACTCTGCCATCCTTGAAAAATTCCAGAATGAATTACAGTTTATTTCCATGGTGCAGGATGCGTCCTGTTACGCTTGGCTTGGGTAGAGACAAACGTAGACTTGAAAGATCGAAGGACAAAGGTTCTTGAAGGGCGTCTTCAAGAAAACAAAGATGTCGGGGGCTTCCGCAACAACTCCTGGCAATGATCGGTTGCACAGGGAGTTCAGGGTCAAAGATATGAAGGAGCGCCTACTCAGAAGTAAGGTGACAACTTAGAGAAGTCCAGGTTTCAAGGGAGAATCAAGTAGATTCAAGTTAAGGAGAATACAAGTAGTGTTGTCGTTTAAATAAGGAGGTAAGTAGTGCACGGACCAAGCAGTGTTTGTGGTACAAGAACCGAGGTGGATATAAAGGGAAGGCTTGGGCAGTGTGATAGAAGAGAAGGAGCCGCGTTGAGGTAAATGCGTGTAGAAAAAGGATGTCCGTAAAAGGTAAGCGGGAACAGAGTAAGGGAACCATGCACAGCGTATAAGAAGGAAGCTGTGTTTAGGCGGAAGGCGTTCCAGAGAACAGTGCGAAGGGACGTAAGTGAGGAAGAAGACAAACAATGTAAGGAAAAGAAAGAATTGTAACACGTCCCTGGATGATGGTGTGAACAAAATGACACCCAAGGCAGTTGAGCATTTGAGGAACCCTCCACAAGTACCTATTGATGTCAAGAGCTGAGGGATTCGACAGAGTATTTCAATATACCTAGCCCTTGAACATGCATCTCAGGATGCATATGAACAAATCTGCCAAGCTATCTGACTTAACTTTGCTGAATCACCTGTCTCTGCTGACATACTTAGCTTTCACATGGTCAAGAAGAAGATTGCTCACTATACTGGAGTGGAGTATGTTGAACATGACATGTGTCCGGGCTCATGTGCTGCATTCAGTGGTCCTTTTGCTGACCTCAAGCACTGCCCGGTCTGCGAAACATCTCGTTGGGATCAGAACCGGCTTTGAGCAAGTAATGGTCAAGTAAAGGTTGCAGCAAAGAAGTTTACAACCATTCCCATTGGTCCTCAGCTTCAAGCGCAGTATCACTGTAGAGACTCGTATGTCTCTGTGCTTATATTCCACCCCATTTACCTTTCATCTGACTGCCTTACTGTTATCCCTTCACTCCAAACTCCCTTTTAGTTGCTAAGACCGGTCTCAGTTTATATTGTTAGTATGTTACTGCTTCACTTTCTATTGGTACCATCGGCCCCCAGTCAGTCTTTCTGGTGCCGAAAGCACCCGATTAGACATCAGTCTCAGGCCCAGTACCTGATCCCTTTTACTTGTTCCCTTTGGACTTGACAGCTATCTTGAGTTTGACAGTCTCGGGTATACCCGGACTTTAAAGCCTTGTACTTACATAGGAATTGAAACACACTTTTGGTTGGATTCATGAACTGTTCGAACCACTTGTCCCTTGTACCATTCACCATTTACTGCACTGTTCACCATCACCATCACTGTATCCCACTCTCATTCCCTTTGTCCTGTGCACCTCAGACTTCCGGTCTTGCACACTGGTCACCTCCTGGACTATCCTCTGCACTTTAGCCTTTGGTCCTGGACTTCCTTCTGACTCCTCCCTTACCTTGAGTCCCTTTAGGGGCAAAGTATCTCGCCTCCCCTCTTCCCTTTGACAGCCCAGGGCTAGTGTGTCTTATACCCTTAGTCCTCCCAGCCATTCTATCATCTTTACATCGCAATCCACAATCTGCTTGGGATATGCAGTATCTCTATGAGCGAACACAAGAAATACTTGCTGAAATGTGCCAGACTGAAGAAATACCTCATATCATAGATGACATCGCAATGGGTTTAGACTACCTTGGGCCGGTTCTCGATGGACATATCAAGGAAAATGATATTGCTCTCATGGTGTCACTTGATGGTGCTCAGCTTTACGAGCACAAATATTCAGACTGCTGGATATATATCTGGATCCTTGTCAATCTTTCTCCCAACAAACGTTACAAGAAGCTATGTGTCCGACCAGGTGGATTCATCCCAGGCTCTAACAAACCAAAGAACCTCAACTCATTTCTCTATGTTAGTATACATCACCTCTCAGCACTCCAAAAAGAAGGACTTCAGATTTGGAATGCTGACTGCAACATCACATTCTGGTTGAATCTGTATCTGTTATACCCCACAGCAGATGGCCCAGGTTTGGTCTACTGGGACGGATTGGTTGGATATAGTGGGAAAAACAGGTGCTGTCTCTATTGTAGGGTCCTCAGTCATCAAAAAACACATGGTCAGCATTACTACCGAGTTTTCATCAAACCAAGGGACCGGTGTGTTGCAGACAGTAACCATCCCAATGTCAATATATTTGATCTTTTGTCGGGTGGCTCTGTGATGTACACCAACAACCTTAGGTGACTCATTGCATCCCCCAATCCAACTTAATACAAACAGCAGAGAATGGAAACAGGAATTACGAAGGCGCCACTGATACTTGGACTTCCTCCAGCACATTCTCTTAGTGTGCCATACTGCATGATGGCAGATATTATGCATGTTGCAGGCAACATTAGTGATCTTCTGATCTTACTCTGGCGAGGAACAATTGACTGCGATGAAACCAACAACTTTGATGAATGGGACTGGGCAGTCTTAGCTGACAAGAGAACCTGGGCTGCATATGGTGATTCTGTCCAAGCAGCCAGTACCCATTTGCCAGGGATGTTTGGAACATGGCCCTGTAATATCACTGAGAAGCTGTCGTCAGGGTATAAAACTTGGGAGTTTCAACTGCATACATTTGGCCTCAGTCCAATTCTTTTGTACAACATCTTGCCGGACAGATACATACTTGGAAAACTATTGCAAACTCATTCGAGGATTCCAAATTATGTGTTAACACCGAATTACTGCTGCCGACCTCATTGTCACACAATCCCTTCTCTGCCAATGGAAGCAAGGTTTTGAAGATATGTACTATATGTATGGCAACCTTCCCACCTGTTTGCTAATCTGGCCCAAGAAAGTGTTCATCATTGTTGTGTCAATGGACTTCTTGCAGCAATTCCCAAGCTTGGCCATCCCCCTCGAGGAATTCCAGAGAGTGCAGTTGATTTAGGAATTGGCTATGTACTCCTTCCCAAAGAAGATCGTCATTTCATAACTCCACCTGATGATGAATCCCAGGCGCTGCATGGATTTCTTGGTAGTGATCCTGGTAGCATCAAGCAATGGGCTTGGCTGCAACTTCCAAATCACCAAATCGCCTGATCACACTTGTATGAAACAGGCCTTCAAAACCTGTGCTATCTGCGAGTATCTTGCAATGTCATTGTGAGTTTTTTCTTTCATTTGACCAGAGCCAGCTTATTCATTTGTTTAGTTCATGTATCGTAATGATATACGACTTGGGGAGGTACAATATTTTACAAGGCTTCCCTATTATGAAGACAACCACTGGGATTTCTACAATGTCACTGTCATCAAACTTTACTCAGCTCCAGGAGAAGATCTTCTCGCACTGTTATCTCAGACAATCGCAGCATGTTTGCTAATGAGTGAAGTGGTTGTTATTGATGTCATTGCTATTACAAGTGTGGTGGCAATGATTCCCAGTGTGATGACATTGCCAGATGGTGAGGAAACCAAGCTTTTTTTCCAGCTATCACAGCCAGGTTTGGATGCATCAGACCTGGGAATTGAATATGATATTTTCAATCACGATGCAGACAATGATGAAGGGGAGGATCATTCGAGTAGAAACTATAGAAACTGTGTGTTAGACTCCCCAGTATTTGCCGAAATTGTCTGTACAGAATCAATAATACACGTACATCATTCCTCTCCATTACGACCATCTACCCAATATGCGCAATCCGGCAAAATTTTCAATCCATTCCACCTCCTTCTCCTCTGATGATCTCATAGATTTATATACTTCCAATGCTCCAATGTTTCACATGGATTCCATATTACAAATGGCGCCGCCATTCACACAGCCAGCACCACCTGGTGTTTTGCCTTCTCAGGCCTATCTTGGCTATAACCAGGTAGCATTGACGCACCCAGATACATATATACTGACCATCATTATTTTTAGGGCGCATATATGCAGGATTCAGGTCCTGGACAGACTCAGATGTTTTAGGTGTTGCAGGAGAGATGCAAGATGCTCAAACTACAAGTTGCAAACATGGTCACTGAGCGCGATTTTATGAAGTACACCATTTATTTTCTTCAAAATCACTAACTCTACAAAATATCTCTAGAAAACCTGCTTATCAGTTGGAGGCGAAGTGAGAAGTCCCGATAGATCCTGCCATCATATCACAGCATTCAGCTCCACCAGTTTCTAACTCGGAGAAACTGGTGAATGCTAGCAATGCAGAAAAATCTGGACCTCCTTCCTGAGACACTTTAAAGATCCTTGCCTAGCTGTAATGGTTTCCTAAGGGTATAAACCTACCAACAGACTGTAGCAAGTGTAGAAATAGTTAGTGGGTATGATTGGTTTGTCCCAAAAGAGACTCAAAGGAAAAGGGAGAAGTCTGGAAGAAGTCCGATCAACGGTACTCAGTGTTAAGAATGAGTCCAAGCGGAATCCAAGCGGTTGTCCGATAGTCCAAGCAGTTTGGGCCTATGGAATGAGAGAGAGAAACGGTAAATACACAGTAGATGGTTTACTGTGTTCGGTGTTGAAGACAGTGACAGTGACAGTAATTGTGAGCCAAAAGGAAGCTGGTATTTTTGATACCATACATGGGTATTATAGTCCAAGTATTCTCAGACTCTAACTATGACCAGGAACTACTAGCCGTGACATGAAACCCAAAGGGGTAATGAAGATACACTATCGGGAACCAACAGACAGGTGCCACCATCTGTCTAGACAGAATGGAGCATTTTATATAGCAGCCGTCACATGTGATCGGTCTGGAATTAAAAGGGCCTAAAGAGGAACAATGATGAGATCGCCAAAGTCTGTGGAAGGCACGTGGCAAGAAAGGACGACAGGACCAAGAAGTGGTGGAATGGACAATAATAAGATAAGGATATAGAAGACCGAGACAACCGACGCTCTGGAGTACCAGAGTACCTTCGGACTAAGACGGCTGGGCTTGGACTTGCCAAGGATGCGTTGGAGAGGATATTAGAGTGAAAGGGAATTCTGGAAAATGTTGGGGAAATAGAGGATACACCTACAGAGACGTACCAGTCTCTACTGTACAGTACATCTGAGGGGGACTTTAGATGCTGACTGTCCTCAGTCAGCTATGCATGTTGTTGTTTGCTGACTAAGCTGTGAATGCGGAGTTACAAATCCAAACAATGAAAAACTCGTGTTCTGTGTGCGGTCTTTCTCTCTCTTCATCTATCATCATCCATTCAGTGTCATCTTTCTAGGCAAAGATAACTCAGAACTCGAAATGGTTCCCCAGACAATGTATCTTTGCCTCCATGGATGGTAGACTATAAGCTATGGAAACTAGTTCTCCTAGACAACACAACAACCAATGTGCTGAGTTGGTGAGTAACTTAGTCTAACTAGTGATATGGGTGTTCGTCAATCTTCAACGATAGTTGAGGGGACTGATAGAATATGAAAGCCTAAGTCTCTTGTGGGAGTCTGGTGTAAATAGGGCTATGCTTGATGAAAGTGTGCAGAAGGGCTCTAGTCAGCATTGGGTGGCTGCTAGTAGCTAGAGGTTGGGAGGAATTCACGCGATTTCACTTAGTCACACAGAATAGGTTATGGTAACTCAATTTTTATTGCACACTAAGGAGATGGCGAATCAGGTGGGGATTAGTGCAAATACCACCAACTCATAGGGTGGGTATTGGCTAGAGACTGAATTCTTCTATCTCTTATGCCCTGGGCTAGATAGGTAGCACTTAGACTAGTAGTATCCGCACTACTGAGATCTGGCTCTAGTAGAGGGTCTCACAAGTCCTACATTAGGAGTCAGCTGTCACTTAAACCTCTCTTGGGCATCCTGTGACCTGGCACTCTCTTATGGTGCTTACTGCTTCTCGTTAGAAGCTGGTCATCTCTGATCCAGAATGCTGGATATTGTCCCCAAGGCTGGAAGATGTCCAGAAGATCAATTTCCTCGTTCAATTTACTTTTTGGGGCCTGATTGGCTCTCCTTAAATAGATAATACAAGGGGCTGTGCTGCCAGGGGCAGTTGACTAATGCTGAGAGATTGCTGACAAATGCCAAGAGAAATCTTACAAATGCTGAGCCAATTGACCACCTTGGTTGGTAATCACAGGCTCAGCATGGGCTTAGTGTTGGGCTCAGCAGACACCAGCTGTGCTCTGCTGACTGATACTGATTCAGCCAGGTCACATGACCAATTCCCTCTGGCACTTGACTAGAGTCTAAGTATATACAAAGATACTAGGGAAATAGTCCAATCAAAGAGTATATTCAATCAACACCCTGTTGGTGGAAAAATAAGAAAATATAGGGGGAGGTGGTCCATACTAAGGGCTATCTAGCCCTCAAATTGCTAAGCCTTTGGACTGTGGGAAGGTGGTGAAATCTCAAAACTCGGATCAATTGTCTGTATGGAATCATGATCCTTGCATCAAACTAGGTTGGTGCAGGTTATCGGCATGTCCCAATTTCAAGCTAAATTCGATCAGTTCCACTCAATGACTGACCTGGGCCTAGACCATTGGTGGGCCATCAAGGCAAGGTGCAAGACGGTGGTGGAGACCCTCGACGCACTTGTGAGGTGTGTACCTGATGACAAGGAGGAGTTGTGAGAGGAGATACATAGGGTTGAAAGTCAGGGTGTGCGAGGGCAGAGTCAGCATCTTCGTCAGTCTGGTGGAGTGGGGTCATGAAGACTGATGGCTCTATATCTAGGACGGCGTCAGTATCGGGGTATGTCAGTGAAAACAGTCCGGTGGTAACAGCGGGCATAACTGCTATGGCAGCGAGTCAGTCAAGGCAGTCTTTGAGACAACTAGTCCCAGGGATGCAAGGAATCTGTCTACCATCTGGGAGGTGAATGCAGTTATTGGTGCCACGACTTGCCTGACCAGACCGGATGTATCCTTCTACTGTAGATCAACATATGTTTGTTGTTTGGGAAACATGAAAACAGAGACATAATTCTAGAGAGGTTTTGTTGTATGCTGACGAACTGCAAACCAAACCTGCATCCGAAGCAAGTTTCGGCATCACCTAATTAAGTACTCCTTCGAGGTGATTTCCCACGATTTTTCTAAATTCCACAGCCCCCCAGGCCCCTGGGCCTGTAAGCCACTACAACCTTTGCTAATGCCCCTCATACTAATCTACCATGTGAAAAACTGGTGGCCAGCGCATTAGGGGGAAGGGTGGCACCCTGGTAAGAAAAAAAGGGGAGCCAATTTATAAGCAAGTTTCCTTTTATATTCAAATTTCCTGAAATGGTAGTGATGCATCGACGGACACAAAGTTTTGGATTTGAATTTGAATTTGAGACCTGGACCCGAAAGGTCCAGAATATAGTAGGTATCTACAGGCGGTTCTCCAACATATTAGTCAAGTTTCCCATTGGCACTGGCTTCCTGGCAGGTTTATGAGCTATATGGTATCATGAACTGTCACAGTAAGCCGGTCACTGATTGTGAGTACCACCGAGACATGCCACTGGCAGAACAAGTATTAGCTGACCGAACCTTGGGGATCCCCGTGTTATATATTATGACTTGTTGACAACCTAACAATAGGAGGCCGAACTATCAATACCAATGATTATTCTTACTCATGGCAGTCGTGCAGGCGACTCGGACCTTGCAGAAGCCATGCTTGCCGATCGGTGTCCCAGCACCGTGCATGCCTTCATGTTTCGATCTCCGGCTCTTTCAGTTTCCAGCCAAGTTGGACCAGCTGCATCCAGAATGACAGTGTGGCTCACGACCACCATGACATGTGGAGTGAGTCGTAGTGCACTTCATGAATCATGACCATACAATATGGAGTGTGCAATGGTCTTGCTCCGAATCAAGGATAAACTAGTGTACGTTACAAGTACCCACCGGTAGTAGTACTGTCAGCCATTCCTGACGGTCACCTCGGTCAGTCCCGCGAGGGAGAAAAAAGCGCCATTACAGCTTCCCAAGCGGTTTCAGGGGCGCCCCCCCGAAAAAGCTTGGGATGGCAGGAAGTATTCCACCTCAACCGGCCCCGGGTCCCCTGAGTCGGGCTCGGGCGCAGTTCACGTAGCTGCTCCAGGAACGTCTCCCTGCGAGGTCGGATCGTGTCTTCTTGAATTACGCCCTCGTAGCTGAGGACGGCACGTAGTCGCCAGGGGAGAGAGACGAAATCCCGCGGAAAAGCATAGGCAAAAGTATTCAGGTGATCCTGAATACCAATAGGTTCGTGTTTGGGGTCGGTTTCAATCCTATGCATGTAAATGGTCCCGACAAGAGTAGACCTGGATCTGAACAGACAGACTGTCGGTTTTCGTCACGTCGAATACGCCAAGGAAACCTTACTCCGATCTGCTCAACCAACTCTTCATTTCCTTCTCCGCCGCTCTATCGTTTCGGCCAGTGTGAAAGGAAGGCGTGTCTACGAACACAATATTCTTTTGTATCGCATCCCCCAAAGCTTGCTGTGCTTCTTCAGTGAGCTCGCATCTAATTGCTTGTACCTTCGACGTGGAGGGTTCAAGGTTTGTGCTAGGTGTGACGAGATCGCTCTTTGTCACTTCTTCTACGAACTGCGAAGCAATTAAAGCTCAACCGTAGTGGGAAGATAAAGGTCGTACCAAACTCTTTCCACCTCCCGAAGGGCCCACCACGCTGGATGACAGATCGCAAGTAAGTACGGAACCAGTCTAATACCTACGGAAAACATACAATACTACTATGTCATCATCGTCCAGTTGGAACGCCGCAACTTGAACACTTTTGCCCCTGATCCAATTCATGATTCCCATATTGAATCTTAACGAGGGCCGTGACAAGGGTCGTATATACTTGCAAAGGAGTAGAAAGCGGGGGAAACGGGGTGTGGGAGGAGGTGAGATTGTGCGGTCACTACCTGGTATTAGCTGTGCAGGTCAGGTCATCGTCCATCCGTCTTACAGTCTATTTTGGTAACCACCAGAATGCATGTTGATCATCATCTGGAGATGGGCGAATGGGCCCCCTAAGCCACTACTTCCACATCTGGAAAGTGGGAATGTGGCGGTTTGAACGTAGAGCCTGAGACCCGAGTTTAAAAATACACATTTCAGTTTCAAGCCACAATGTTGTACGGTACACATTGATGGGGTAACAGTTTTTTCTGAGTTTAAGTGGGCCCATTTTGTCCCAGCGAGGTCACCGTTAGCAGTCGAATCTGGGGATGTACATATATCCACCCTCAAAGCGGCGGAGATACATACGAGTCATGAATAGCTTGAGGCTGCCTCACGTCTACCTCGTGCCACGCCTCAGGCTTTCGGCGCTGTTACTTCTTGGTCTCCAGCTGCGGCTTTCGTCAAGATTTGTCATACCCATCTGATCCCATGCCACCAGGAGTGTTCCAATTTCCGGAAACCTCCTCGCATCGTGAAGATACGTACGCCGCCAGCCCACAAGGTATGCAGTGGAGGGTAACTTCACTGTGACCCATACCACGTCCGGCTGTCGATCCTATCTCTGCCCTGGAACCATTCTGCTCACCAGCGCCCCCGGTACTACCCACCTACAGACGAAGGAGCAGTTCATCACGAGTCCTTCAACACAAGGTAGAATTGATGCCACCTATGTTTCGACTTCTCATCCACACTCCCATTAGCATCGAGTATAGACAAAGGTTCGACGCAAAAATGTGGAAAGTCAGTAACATCTCCTATTACTCACTACTCCAACCAAATACCAGTTTACTGCTTCCCACCAGGTTCTTTCCGGGAGAAGGTCAAAGCGAAATGACCTGGGCCATAGAGAAAAAACAGACAAAGTACATGCAGCGACGAGTCAGGGACCTCTCCAAGTAGGCGAAGAATCTCCTGCGACGGTGCACTCCCCACCTCAGACCGACACGGAGCAACAACCTCAGACAGACAGAGAACCCCGTCTGCGCCGTCAGAAAGCCCAAGAACCTCCGCAGGTGGCCGAGCAACCTCCTGTGATGGTGTACCTTCCGCGCCAGACTAAGGCAGAACAGCAACGTGAGACGGACAGAAAGCACTGCCAGACGGCTCCAGGATCTTCTCAGATTTCCGAAGAACCTCCTGCGGCGGTACACTCCCCGCTTCAGACCAACACGGAGCAACAACCTCAGCCAGGCGGGGGCCCCCGTCGGCGCCGTCAGAGATTCCGAGCACCTCCGCAGGTAGTCGAGGAACCTCCTGCGATGATGCACCCTCCCCAACCTGAGACAGACACAGAGCACCCCCAGACGGCTCCAAGATCTTCTCAGGATTCCGAAGAACCTCATGTGACTATGAGCATGGAGGACCTGGAAACAGACGATATCGTGATAGCGTACGTGATACGGCTCTCGCGACGGTGAAATGTCTAATGTGATATTCTTAAGTGTCATGGGCCCAACAGGCTCTGGCAAAAGCACGGTGAGACAAACAACAAATAGTGGCATTCGGTCACTCACGTGACCTCAGTTCATACGCCTTGCGAGTGGACATGACACTCAGGGAGTAGGCCATACGTTGAGATCATTTACAAGCCATGTCCATGCTATCAGATTCTGGCACCAGGAGAGTGGGCGCCACGTAGTCCTGGTGGATACACCGGGATTCGACGACACATTTAAATCTGATCTTGACATCTTGAACATGATTTCTGATTGGCTGAATTCAAGGTAATGCATGATTTACTGGCCTGCGTTTCTCGCCTCTGAATCCGTTCTTGTAGTTACAAGAAGGAGAAACTTCTTTCCGGGATTTTGTATCTCCATCGGATAACGGACAACCGCATGGCCGGTACACCGCTAAAGAACCTCCGAGTATTCCGAAAGTTGTGCGGAAGGGACGCTCTAGGGAAGGTATATCTCACCACAACAATGTGGGATGAAGTTGACCGAAGCGTCGGTGAGAGGAGGTTGGATGAGCTCAAGACGGATTACTGGAAGGTGATGATTATACAAGGAGCCCAGATAACCTGCTGCAGGAGCGACGATGACTCCCCGAAGAGGATCATCCAACAAATCCTTGAAAAGGAGGCTGCCGGCAAAGTGCTGCTACTTCAAGCAGAAATGGCGGAACTGAAGAAGGAGCTCAAAGAAACAGAAGCGGGGCAAGAACTGTATTCTCAGCTTGATAAGCTAGTCGAGAAACAAATGGTACTTCTACGGAGGATCGACGAAGAGAGGAAGGCGGCCTCGGAGGCGAGCGTATTGGTGGAGCTTCAGACGGAGTATAATGACTTGCGTGTGCAAATTGACGACAAGTTGCGTCAAATGCAGGAGCTGAAATTGACACGGCTGAAGAATCTTCTCCGCTTCTTTTCCCGGAGACGATAAAGATGAGGAGTTGAGGTCAGACACCATTGGGTCATTTGACGCTCATCTGATTCATCAGTTGATAGATCGGCCGTATTATTGACTGAAAGTTCTGACCCTCCGAGGAGTAGTCACGGATCTACTGTAGAACCTCCAGATATAGTATTACGCATATTTTACGATCTGAATGACGTATCCTGATCATTACATCGTAGTGAATCTAGCGTTCCAATAGGCCAATGAGAAATGGACATCACACTGCGCAGGAAGGGACAGATTTACTTCAATTTTACTGCATGGTCCACCTCGGTATACCGTATTTACATGCAAGTGTATCAACTAAGTACCATGCTAGGCGTGGGGTATTCCTAACGTAAACATATTATTTCAACGAATTTCCCTCGCGTCGAACGGGCGAGGAATGCGCTTGGACCCTCGTGACGTCCGGACGCGCTCTTGATGGCATGGGTCCCCGAGGATCCTTGAGACAATGGTATGCTTGATCTGTCAACTGATGGAGCTGTCGGATGAGCGTCAAATGACACAAGGGTACATTTCCATATCTAACCTTCAGTCCCGTTTGCGGGAAAAGAAACGGAGAATGTTCTTCACCCGTGACTCTTGCATGTGACGCAACTTGTCGTCAATTTGCACACGCAAGTCATTATACTCCGTCTGAAGCTCCACCAATACGCTCGCCTCCGAAGCCGCCTTCCTCTCTTCGTCGATCCTCCGTAGAAGTACCATTTGTTTCTCGACCAGCTCATCAAGTTGAGAGTATAGTTCTTGCCCTGCTTTCGTTTCTTTAAGCCCTTTCAGATCGGCCATTTCTTCTTGAAGTAGCAACACTTTGCCAGCGACCTCCTGGTCAAGAATTTGTTGAATAACCCTCTTCGGGGAGTCATCGTCGCTCCTGCAGCGAGCTATCTGGGCACCTTGAATAATCATCGCCTTCCAGTAATCCGTCTTGAGCTCATCCAACCTCCTCTCACCGATGCTTCGGTCAACTTCATCCCACATTGTTGTAGTAAGATATACCTTCCCTAGAGCGTCTCTTCCGCACAGCTTTCGGAATACTCGGAGGTTCTTCAGCGGTGTACCAGCCATGCGGTTGTCCGTTATCCGATGGAGATACAAAATCCCGGAGAGAAGTTTATCTTCTTTGTAACTGCGAGAGCGGGAACAGGGGTGAGAAACGAAAGCCAGTAAACACCATGCCTTACCTTGAATTCAGCCAATCGGAAATCATGTTCAAGATTTCGAGATCAGATTTGAACGTGTGGTCGAATCCCGGTGTATCCACCAGGACTATGTGGCGCCCACTCTCCTGGTGCCAGAATCTGATAGCATGGACATGGCTTGTAAACGATTTCAGCGTATGGCCTACTCCCTGGGTGCCACATCCACTCGCAAGGCATATCAACTGAAACCGCATGAGTGACCGAATCCCAATACCCGTTATTTGTCTCACCGTGCTTTTTCCGGAGCCTGTTGGGCCCATGACACTAAAGGATGCCAAGTTAGACATTCCACCGTCGAGAATTGTATCACGTACGCTATCACGATATCATCTGTTTCCAGGTCATGTATGCTCACCGGTGCAGGAGGTTCTTCGGAGGCCTGATGAGATCCTGGGGCTGTCTGGGGGTGCTCTGTGTCTGTCTCAGGTTGTTTTTCTGCGTTAATCCGGGGAGAAGGGTGCAACGTCGGAGGAGGTTCCTCGGCTACCTGTGGTGGTCCTTGGACTCTCTGACGGCGCCGACGGGGCTCTCTGTCTGTCTGCTCCGTGTTGATCTGAAGCGGGGAGTGTACCGCCGCAGGAGGTTCTTCGGAAATCTGAGAAGATCCTGGAGCCGTCTGGCAGTGCTTTCTGTCCGTCCCAGGTTGTTGTTCCGCGCTAGTCTGGCGCGGAGGGTGCACCATCACAGGAGGTTGCTCGGCCACCTGCGGAGGTCCTTGGACTTTCTGACGGCGCAGATGGGGCTCTCTGTCCGTCTGAGGTTGTTGCTCCGTGTTGGTCTGAGGTGGGGAGTGCACCGTCGCAGGAGATTCTTCACCTACTTGGAGAGGTTCCTGACTCGTCGCTGCATGTACTTTGTCTGTTTTTTCTCTATGGCCCAGGTCATTTCGCTTCGACCTTCTCCTGTAGAGAATCTGGTGGGAGGTAGTAAATTGGCATTTGCTGAGAGCAGTAATGGGAAATGTTACCGACTTTCCGCATCCTTTGCGTAGAACCTTTGTCTATACTCGATGCTAATGGGAGTGCGGATCAGAAGTCGAAACGTGGGCCGAAGGTGGTGTCAATTCCACCAGGTGGGCAGTAGCGGGGAGGCTGGTTACTTCATACCTCGTGGACTGGCGGCATATCTTCACGATGGAGGTTTCCGGAAATTGCCACTGCCAAATTGGAATAATGCTGGTGGCATGGGATCAAACAGGTATGTTAGATCTCGACGAAAGCCGCATCTAGTAGAGATCACGAAGTGACAGCGTCGAAATGCGTGTGAAGTTGCATCGAGGTAGGCGTGAGGTAGCCTCAAGTGATCGACTGATCCAGTGTTACGTGTAAGTAGAACCCTAAACTCTATCTCCGCCGTATGCCGCTTCGAGGCTTGGTTTGTGACACTGTGACGCAGTGAGGCAGTCACAGTGTGAAGTCTTCGGACAAGGGGCGTAAGCGACACCTCCTTTCTTTCTTCCGTGCCCCCACTTGCCGCTCGTCCTCAACCCGTTCGTACTTGCCGTTTCGCCGCACCCTCCACTACACACCCTGTCTCGATCTTCCATATCGTCTCCTCACAGCTCGTTCCACCCCAGGATCCTGAGTGCGTAGGCCGTCCTCCTACCGATCCATCTCCCTGCGAGGCGATCCCACCCGGCAGGTCGGCTTCCGTTCCGGGTCGGAAGCGCTCCGCGCTTCGCCCACTCTCTCCCGTCTCACATCCTCTCGCACTCGTTTTTCCTCCCCTTGTAAATACTCTTATCTACAAATACAATCCTTTCGACCGCGTCTACAGAGCGACATCCAAAGATATATTATTATATTACTGTATCTCATTCCTGTTCCAGTGACCTCTTCCAGACAAACGCGTTACTAAACGCTTTTTTGTACGTAGAACTTCCATTGTGTTAAAATGTGGCTTGAAACTCATGATATGTGTGGGTTTCTTACTCCAAGTTACTGCCACACATTCCCACTTAAGTTCTTTCCAGGTAGAAGTAATGGCTGCCCCGTTCGCTCATATTACAACGGCGACACGGTGCTTTCCATAATTGCACCGTTGCCTTGTGCGCGTCCCGACACAAAATTGAACCACACAGGTTGTTGACAATGTTGCAGGGTCCAACGCACGCGTCGCGCCCCCGACACTGTGCTCGCCCTTACACGAAGCCAATTCGAAACCACTCGAGATACCATTCGATCCGAAGAGGCCCTCAGAGGATGTGGGACGCGAAGCATTGGCAAATCGATTCCTGGCGTCGCCTCTGTTGCAGGTCAGCAGGTCTCCGCGACGGAACCATGACGAGCTTCCTTTGCCTTTTCGTCCTAGATTGACGAAATGTTCGCGTTCTTGTATCTGGTCACGGTAAGCACGTGTGTTTCTTTTTTTCGTGCAGGTCCATCGGATTCTATTCTGACGCGCGTATCCAGGATTCAGGAACGATGGCCCATAGCCCAGCGGTAACTCTTGAGTTCCGCATTTAGAAATCGACATTTTGTGCCCCGAGTACGATAGGTGACGGAGGGCAGGGACGGTGACATCCTGAAAAGTGTGTATACGTTTCAAGTCGTCAAACCGTTTAGCACTAGTTACGGAACATTCACCCTCAGATTTATGAAGATTTTGGCCAATTTGACAGATTTCTGTAGCGTTCTCCGAAGCCCTTTGAATATCCCTCGGATGACCTGAACCAGCCCACAAATGATGCTCCTTAGCAGGCGTGCTTACCGTGACGTGCGCTTCACCCATCCTCGTCTCAGTCCAACGTATTAATGGATTTGTCGTCACCCTGGCGACAGATGGCATTCTACCCTCGCACGCGAATGGGACAAAGGTATATAGTTGACATCACCCTCTCTAACCCATTCCGATGGACTGCAAGGTAGCATTTATATATTCCTTGATAGGCTTTCATCCAGCTTTCACTATTGCCACCATGCTCACTCGCATCCTGCCTACCCACCCCACTACTCCGTCATACCTTCGCTCTACCTCGCCTTGGGTCTCATTATTGCTCTTCTGAAGTCATCCACCACCGCGACTCCAATATTTCTATCCTCTACCATACATTGTAACTCGGAATCTGGCTGAGCGACTGAGTCGACAAGTGTTGATTCGTAGAAAAGATCGAGGGATACATCTCTCATCCCATAATTTTCTGGAATGGGGCGATATGGAGAGTGTGCTCTCTAGATAGATAAAGGGCGTCACCATGTATTCGTTCGTGTTGCATTTTTACATCCTCTGACGACGATCAGAGAAAACCATCTCTGTTGGGTGCGCTGAAATGATATGTCCGCGGTACCATCCCTGCATCCTATTCCAAGGCTCCCCATGCACGTCCACTACCGCAAAGAAGGCTGCATCATCCGCTTCTCCACTGACCACAACTGGCCTTTGACCCGCCCACTTCATCGGCGGACGTGATCGCATCGCTGGAAATGTACCACGCATGTAAGGCGTACTCGACAGGTGCATGGGTGCGCTCACGGTGGCATGCTGGAGGGTATTTTGATAGCTAACGCCTGAAGAGACGACAGGAATCGAACTGGCGATGCAGAAATCGGGGGATGTGTTCCCGGAGACGGCGACCATGAACTATGTAAATGTTACGCAAAGTAAAAGCTGAAAACCTCGGAAGGCATTCCATCTCGCTTCTCCCACATCCAGTAGTGATAGGCAGGCAACCGATCGCGACGAACGAGGAAGAGAGGGCTACTCCAACGGAGCGGAAGAGTAGTTCGTTGTGAGGGTGCAGGCATGCCTTATGGGTTCTCGCTGAACAACTTGACAGAGTCCACGCGAATAGAACCTGTGTATGGTTACCTTTTTCGGTCCTGACCCGGCGCCCACAACATACCAACATTTTCCCAAACCACTTGAATCAAGGTCGGTAAGCCAGCATGGATTCAGAAGGTAATCATGTCTTTCTGTCGACGTGCAGAGCACTGAAATGATGTACCTACCAGTTAAACAATTGCATTTACGGGCAAAATCTCACGTCGCCAAGTTTAAGCAAGGAGGGGGGACCAGTTATATTGACGAGGCGATCGTCCTTGATCGCCAAGCACTGAAGCTTTGCCCACCCGGCCACCCCCAGCGATCTGTCTCTTTGACTCGCCTTGCAACTCATCTCGGTGATCGTTACGACCAGCTTGGAGCGACGAGGGACCTCGAGGACGCCATTGTCCTCGACCGAGAAGCACTTGACCTTTCCCCGCAAGGACATCCTCATCACTCACTGTCTCTAAACAACCTTGCATACCGTCTCTTTTCTCGGTACCAGCAGCTCGTGCAAATGCAGGACCTCGATGATGCCATTGTCCTCATCCGAAAAGCACTTGACATTTGCCCGCAAGGACATCCTGATCGGATAATGTCTTTCAACAACCTTGCAGTTCATCTCTCCACTCGGTACAACAAACTCGGGGCAAGGGAGGACCTCGAAGACGTCATTGTCCTCGCCCGAAAAGCACTTGACCTTTGCCCGCAAGGATCTCCTGATCGGCCAATGTCTTTGTACAACCTTGCAGTTCATCTTTCCTCTCGGTACAAGCAGCTCGGGGAGATGAGGGACCTCGATGAGGCCATTGTCCTTGAGCAGGAAGCACTTCACCTTCGCCCACAAGGACACCCTGATCGGGCAATGTCTTTGAACAACCTTGCAGCTCGTCTCTCCTCTCGGTACAAGCAGCTCGGGTTGATGCAGGACCTCGATGAGGCTATTTCCCTTGCCGGAGAAGCACTCAGCCTTCGGCCACAGGGACATCCTAATCGGTCAACGTCTTTGGACAACCTTGCCGTTCATCTCTCCTCTCGGTACAACCAGCTCGGGGCAAGGGAGGACCTCGATGAGGCCATTTTCCTTGCCCGAGAAGCACTGGACCTTCGCCCGCAAGGACATCCTGGTCGGTCAATGTCGTTGTACAACCTCGCAGATCATCTCTCCTCTCGACACAATCAGCTCGGGGCAACGAAGGACCTCAATGAGGCCATTGTCCTTGAACGAGAAGCACTTCACCTTCGCCCGCAAGGCCACCCTGATCGGTCAACATCTTTGAACAATCTTGTAATTGACCTCTCTACTCGGTATGAGCAGCTCGGGGCGATTCATGACTTGGATGAGGCCATTGTCCTCGACCGGGGGGTAGTCGATCTTTATCCACGAGGACATCCTGAACGGGCAATGTCTTTGTTCAACCTTGCAGATCATCTCTCCTCTCGGTACAAGCAGCTTGGGGCGATGCAGGACCTCGATGAGGCCATTTCCCTGGAGCGAGAAGCACTTGCCCTTTTCCCGCAGGGACATCCTGATCGGCCAATGTCTTTGAACGACCTTGCAAATCATCTCACCTTTCGGTACAACCAACTCGGGATGACACAGGACCTGGATGAGGCCATTGTCCTCGTTCGAGAAGCACTCAACCTCTGCCCGCAAGGGCATTCTGATCGGGCAATGTATTTGAACAGCCTTGCAGCTCGTCTCTCTTCTCGGCACAGGCAGCTCGGGGCGATGCAGGACCTCGATGAGGCCATTGTCCTCGAGCGAGAAGCACTTGACCTTTGCCCGCAAGGACATCCTGATCGGTGTACCGGGGAAGCCTGGCATGGCGGGTCGGGTCCTCAGCACTCGTGGGCAGTGGCAGGAGTCCTGGCGGAGTGGCTGGAGTCCTCGTAGGTCGTAGCTAGT